>JAQIXQ010000401.1:0-31084 GCA_034700485.1 Pseudosinella alba
TATATAAACCAAGCCATAAGCCAAGCCAATATGGAAATAATTGCACCACGAATGACGGAGGAACTCATTTTTCGTCCTAAGCTATGTCAAACAAAGCCCTTTCAGACAGACTGTTTGTCTACAGCCGAGTGGCGGATGCCGTTTGAATATCGATTTTGCAGGGAATATGAATAGGTAATTTTTCCCATCACCAGTTAAAAGTTAGTTAAAATCCTAACTAGGATTTTTTTATCATTGCGAATTTGATGGGAATGATGATGATGATGTTGAGAATGATTGCAATTACCACTTGCAACTTGCCACTACATTTGAAACGTGGAAATGCAATATGGAATGGAATAAAAAAAAGTGAGAGTTTTTACATTTCCTCTATTGAACTATACAGAGCTCACATTATATATGATTATATTCACATGGCTCATTTCATTTTATTGTGCTTACGTTTGCTACGCATGTAATAAAAGTAAACCCATTCATATGTGAATGGAGGGGCTAGAGACTAGAGATAGTGCAAAAATTACATTACGATGATGATGATTACTGCAAAAGTGCAACCGCATCACTATTTTATCTATCTCTTACGCATTCGCATAGCTCGTGCATTTTTTTGCGGAAGGGACATTATTTTTATACCTCTCTTCATGTGACAGTTATGTTCTGTTCTGCTGATGATGATATGACTATGACATAGTGCAAAAAAAACTGAGCGAAAAAAGCAGAGCAGAAAAACCCAAATTGACAGAACACGAGCGGATCACGAGGAGAGCGCATAAAAAGTGACACAAAAATCAACAGCCTTTCAATTTCAGTCCAATCCAAATTCTAAATCCAATCCAACAATGAAATAATAATGGGAAAAGAAACGAAATGAAATTATCCCAAAGCCAAAAAAAAAGTGGCGAATGTGTCCTTCCTTAAGAAAGAAAAAAGTAATTTGCCAACCCTATAAATTACTACATCAGAGTTTTATGATATGACAAGGGATGGTTAATGGGAAGCAGGTGGATGTGGATTTTGATTTTCAGATGTTGATCTGTTAGAAGGGAAAGATCAGCAGAGGACAAAAAATGCATTAAATAATATTGATCAAGCTCCTCAAGGGAGGAAGGAGTTATCTATCTTGCAGTTGCAAATAATTGCATTTTCATCACTCACTCATTCCAAAATGAAAACGTGCGTGAGCAATATCTAACGCCATAACTTGTTCACAAATTATCTTCAGGGGGAAAAAACTTCATTTGCGCGTATGTGCGTTACAATTATCTCAATCTGTATCCTTCCATCAATTCATCTCATCTCATCTCACAATAATTTCATTTCTCTAAGTTTTTTTGAACTTTTAATTTCAGTACAGATGATGATCATGATGATGTTGATGAGGACAAGGAGGAAATGGTCAGACAACGCCCAAAAAAACGACCAAAGGTATATAGCCATCTAGAATCTTACACCAGTTATGTCAGTTTAATGGCCTTACATAACTCTAATCAAGGGAGAAGAAGGGAGTTAAAAAATATATTTTTTTGGGCAAGAATGCATCATAATATAATAACCGATGAACATGCAATGCTAAAAAATTGCACATAAAATGGTAGAAGCCTATTCGAAAGAATGTTAATGGATGGGGATGAATGAAAGTAAAAAAGAAAAATATCCTTAAGGCCTTCTCTCAACTTAATTGTCGTAGCCCCTTTCATAATGGCCATGGTTGAAGTCAAGTCAAGCCCAGTGATATACAAATAAACATTCTTATAATGACCATGTGACGAGTAAAATGGAGGGGATGGGCATAACGACGCTTGTAATGGGGAAATTGGCTGTATTATTTGAATTTTTTAATGATGATTTGTGACGAGAGATCAGATCAGTGTACTGAGCAGAGTGGAATGAAAGCACGTCCTTTGACTACGTTACAGTTGGATTGGACAGGGACAGGAGAGAACCAATTCAACTTAAAAAAATTCGAAAAAATAAACATGCTTCAAAGCAGTAAGCGCCAAGCGGTACTATATAATTATCTTTTTTTAAACAATTATAGTGACAAAAATTGCCATGTGCTGGGATGAACAAGTTGAAGTCGAACTGGTTAGGCTGATTCGATTCGACGAAAAACATTTTTTGAAAAGATCAAGTTGGGTTTGTTGTTGTTGTTATTATTTTGTTTGAGTTGGAGAAATAACGACAATATGATATGATATGATCTCATTGTTACTGCTACATTTTTAGCGAGAGTTAGTTTAGTTTCATATTACAATAATGGCTTGTTTGAGTTATTGTTAGATTATATTTGCAATTTGCTATTTGCTATTTTTATACCGACCGGTGATTGTGCGATATGAAAAATAAAAGTCGCTCAATCTCAATCATACTTGAACAACCTTTACAGTGTCAGAGACACAGATTAAATCAGGATGATTATATAATGCCATTATTATTACAGCCATAGTTGACTCACTTACTTTGTTCACGGTTCAGTCAACTGTCAGCCAGTCGCCTTGTCACATAACAAGAAAATAATAGGATATTCCCACTGACTTAAGGACATTAGATCCATTTGCAGACATAAATTTGATATTGATAGAATGTGATTGTGTGATACTGTATACAGACATATATGTATCATGAAATCATGAATGACATGAAATTAAAATGATTCACTGAACCAATGTTTAAAGTAGTCTAATGGAAAGGATAAGATTCCCTACTCCTCCTCGGCCTGATATCCTTCTCTCTGGCTGAATGGAAATGGATTAGATAAAAGTGATTTTAATTTCGCACAAAGTTAGCATACATTTGTCCCATAACAATATAGAGAATGAGCAATTTATGTAATTAGAGGTACATTTGTTCATTAGTTCATTGCAAATTGGAGCATTTTACTTTTTATATGTTTAAGTATATCACGGCTAGGCTAATTGATTACGTATGCAATTAGTTTTTTCTTCTTTAATTGAACAAAAAAAAGAAGAATAAATGGGGATAACAATGTATCTTCAAGAACAAGTCATTTATGTCTTCTCCAAATGGAAGTAATTTTTGTACATTACCCAAGTCATGTCATAGCTGAAAGCTAAAATGACGGTGAGGATAATGAATTTGTTAAGGAACGAATGAATGTCACTTTTATCCTCGCGTCTTCAGTCAAATCGGATGATGTTATAATATTTATTTATGTGACGGGTTACTTCAAGGTTGAATATCTTTAGAAGGAAAAAACAATCCCAATTCAATTCAATCCACCAGTAAGTATTTTTGATTTGAATACAATATTACATTATTATTGAAGCTGATACTGATATGATGATAATGTGACAGCGCAGCGGATACATAATCTTAAATGTCACAGTCAAGTCATGTCATACTGCCCCGAGGGATTATTGCACAATTTGCGTTTTACTTCTTATTACCTGAGATGATTGAGATGACTTTGACTTGACCAGTGACATAATATAAATAAAAAATCGGGGAAGGTTAAAAGAGCATTTTAATTTTACCTATGTAAGATTGAAGAGGGAGGTTGGGGAATTATTTGTATTTTGCCTTCTAGTTAATAAAACAGGGTGGATTAAATTATCGATTTTGGACATAAATTTCGCACAAATAAAAATGCTTCATATTGAAATGACGTTCACGACGATTTTATCGAAGTTCATATCATATTGAGACTACAAGACTTTCAAAAGTTAGAATGGGGCAGCGTGGCATTTTGATTAGCACCAAGCTAAACTAACCAACTTCATACATAATACAAACGAAACAATAAAATAAACTCGTTTGTTGTTTTTGGAAGATCTTCCCTTAAAATTATAGGGCTACCGTATTTTTCATGCAAATATTTATGTATTTTTTTGTAGATTTCATTTCATGAGTTGAGTGAGTCATAATTATAGTATTTTTAGTTGAAGTCATTTCACTCTCGATTCATACTTAATTTTGAAGCTGCTACAGTCATTATCAATGGCAAAAAATGAGGATATCCTACAACCAAGTTATATCAAGGAAGTACCGCTGTCAGGGATAGGACCCTTTTCTAGCTAAAGTTCGATGTGTGGCTCATTGTCAGTTTTGCTATTACGATTACATATGCCTACAAATTTCCTCTAAAAAAGTGAAGTTTTATGTGTGTGAAAGTCAAACATTTATTTTTCTCTGCCAGTCCAACACACCATGATCATCATCCATCATGAAATGGAAAGTGACTTGCACATTCATTCACACATTTTGCACTGATTTTCCATCAAACTCGTCATTCGTCATTAGCCCTGTTATCTATTTTCAGATAAAAAACAACAGCGTTTTAAACGGTTTAGCTTGTTAGCAGGTAAAAAGTGAAAAGCAAAGTGGGAAAAACATTAAAAATTTCCCTTTCATGTTTCCCTATTTATTTTAGAACTTTTAGAAACTGGACATGCATAATAAAAATTCACATTAAATGAAAATTTCTAAACTATCTAAACCCGCCCAAATTCATCTGCGTATTCCTCAGATGGGAAGGGACAATTTTTTAACTAGACTCAGAGGGACATGTCCCATATTATCCTTGTTCCTTCTAATGTTAAATCAACATTAACATCAGCCTGACATAAGCTCTGCAATTTAGCTTTTATTTACTGGCCCTTGCCTCAGGGCTGCAGATTCATTTTTTTGTACAGGTGGCCCCAATAACGATAATAATAATACGGTGATGATGATAAGCTTGATAATAGGCGAATCTTAACTCTTGTCAGTCATAGTCACCTACAAGTAGTCACATATAGTCATAAACAGTTTCTGTTGAAAATTATCCCTCGTCATGATGGGAATTGGGCTTGGGCATCATCAGTTAACAACATAAAAGGGAACTTCGGCTGCATTATCATTATCCCCCAACTCCCAAACTCCCAACATGTTCTTGTTCTTTCATTGATCTATTCATGAGCCTCATGACAAGTATTCATTTTCAAGTGCCTATGGCGGATTTTCGCCATTCGCCACCCTCTACAAAACCATGGCTAATAAGTGTGTTTTCACTTGCTAAAATTATCCCCCTCCTTGTATACAAGAATGCCAAACGAATCCCCTTTTGAAATAAAAAATATGTTTTGTTAGATAAGTTTTTTAAAAAGTGGAACACAATTTTAGTTTAAAATGGCTTGCCAAGCTTGGATGAATGATTCATGGTTTTAAAAGGGTCAAAATATTAACCGGGATATGGGATTGGATTGGGCTAAATGAAAATTTCTTTCCTTTGTTTACATTGGTCTGCATATCCAAACTAATACAGTTTGTGAATGGCTGTTGTTTGGGTAGGGTAAAAGGTTTGTCACTCACCATTTGACCATTTCCGTTTTTAGATTATTGCGTGCTTATCATCACCATCCTTTTCTCCTTTGTGCAGGGTGATATGCAAAAATTTATTAATTGATGAAAATGAAAAAGGTTTTAACGCTTGCAAACCTTTTCAATTGGTTTATAACCGCTTGCATATCCCAGTTATTTATCTTAAATACCTAAGCCATGATGGGATCAAGCAACTGTCCTTAATTTTTTAGCGAATGGAATGGATCCAACAATCCAATCCGGATACTTTTAAAAAAAAGATCCGATTTGTTTCATTTGTTGAACTGGCTTTGATAGCTGTATGTGAAGTTCGAATGCTATTATATGCCTTGAACATGGACCATCATGATGATTCGACCTAACAACAGTGAGATGAGTTGACTCCGAGTTCTATTGAACTGAAATGAACGGGGAAATCAAGTCGTCTCCGCTCCGTCCACAACTCACATCCACCAATTCAGCCGATGAAGGTGATAATTTACGAGATAATAGGATCTGACTTTTGACAGCTTCTGCAGCATCATCCTCATCTGCGGACAAAACATGTCTCATCGGCCCAGCCAGTTATAAGTATAATACAGACATTACAACCGAATAGCAATAGCAGTTATATTATATCTGTAATAATACATATTACACGGCGACTCAAGATTAACTTCTGTCAAGATTGAAGAAAACAAAAGATTTTTGTTTTCAATTAGATTAGAGAAGGGGCTGCTGCATTCGTGTTCGTGAATGAAGTATTCGAATTCGATTCGGATGCAACATGCAAAAAAGAACGGTCAACAATTCTTGGTAACGTCAGTAAGCCATTTTAAATTCATAAATCTTGACCACCGAAACATGAAGCAAATGGGCATATAACATAACTTAGCATGCAAGGCTCTACAGGACAGAGAGTGAAGGACTCCTCGGATTGGATTCAACTAAAAATAAACCAGAAATAATCTCATTTCCTACATGCATAATAAGTACCATGAAGCCGAACCCGGTACCTGGCACCTCCAATCGCCAAAAATCTCGTTATGATTATTGTTATTGCCATTTCCCATCACCGTCGTCATCCACTTTATGATCTTGATTTGAGATCTGATGCAGTCGATGGACTCCCTCAGTCCAAATGCTACAATTTCATGAGAGGAGCTTTTTCATAATGAAAAGGCTTTGATCAAATTACGCCGCAGCCAAATTTACTCTTCTTACAAAAAGTGAACCCGGTGGTACTTGAACCACAAAAAAAATCATCTTATTTCGTAGGTATTTCCAGTTCGAACCCAATAATTCAACATCTTGCCATGCCACTCACCATTTCGACGTAAGACCATTTCGATAGATTGTATTATAACCAGCGATTAACCAAACAAAACATCTCCTCTTGTTTTTCATCCATGATTGATGCTTAATTGTACGGGGAAAATAGGTGGTTCAAGTATAAATAATAAATGTATGTTGGCATAATATTTACAATTCACAATGACGAAAACAGGAGCCAGGTTTTTACAGACAGTTCATATATTGATATATTGAGACGGAGTTTAAGGTTTTTAGTATTCACAGAACAATGATATGATTATGCAATTTATTTACACTGATTGATGTTATTTTATTTACAAGATTGGGTAAAAAAGCTCTTCTTCAAATACATAAACCTGGTTTCGGTCTACATTATACCTATATTATTCATCGATAAATCTTCAGCTTCAATTTCAACATTGATATTGTGGAGTTGACTTGGGCTTCTGACTTGTTCGTTTTTTTACTATTTATCCCTGGTTGAAGAGTTGACGACCAGACCAACCTTAAATATTTTTTCATGCTTACTGTCGCTGACCATAAGATCAAATGCTTTTACTCCATTTCTTCATGACATGACAAGGACTATCAAACTCTCCTATCATTTTAATGCACTCATTTTCTTCCCCTTCATTTTCATCCTTCATCCGCCCAGCCCGATCAACCTCTTTGCTCCTCCTTATCATCATCGTCCAACATAATATTTATTCCTCCTCGAATCTTATCATCAATTGTTTGCATTTGCTTCATATAATTCCCATCCATCTCAAACTTCATTTTGGTAACTTCAGTTCAGTCCACTTCATGTAATATCATAAGTATACCTACTGACTACCCTGATCTTGTTTTTTAACGTTGGTTCCTGTCACAGCCCAATATTTTGTACATTGCCTCTGCCTCCATTTCATTCAGCTACATAGTCCATTTAAAATTTTTGACATGAATGCAATAATAACACATTTTTCTCAACTTATTGTTCTCCATTAGAGTGCTTATTGCACTTTAAATTTTGTATGGCTTGCGGCGAAACGAGATTAAGATTGGAAAACGCTGTATGTAACTATTATATTGCGATGATCTGCAACATAGTCATTGGGAAAATATCAAATATAGCCAGGGAGCCACAGGATTGATCAGAGATTCAATGAAACATGTACAGAGTCAAATTCATTGTTGGCTGGGCTCATACCTGTGATAATATTCTGTATTATTCGTATGAATGATGATAAACGTGCCCTCTTCATGTAACATTAAGATAGGATGATGGCTTGGTTTGGTCTGCAACTCACTTGTTGCATGTTGAAAAAAAAAACTAAATATTTTTTTTTTCAGTAAGTTTCTTTTCAGTGAGGACATGATCATCAGCATAGCTTATTCGTTTATTCGTCCTCCCCGTCCGAGAGCTAAAGAATGGCTCATTGTCTCTCTTCCCTTTGATAGAGACGCTTTGCCAATTACGTGTCCTCAGATCGCTTTCGCTGTTGTTCTATGCAGCCCACAGTTTTAGCATAACGGCAGAGGAAGACAGTTGTGGCTGTTGGTTTGGTGGTCGAGTTACAGCGAGGAGCCCAATGTAGTGGCAGTAGTAACTGTGCAGTAATTGACGAGAGAAGGGAATATACAGTCAGTTAGTGTAATTATTACACATCATGTCATAGTCATAGTCATCATATCATCACGAGGCTGACGGGCATTGAAACTGGTTGCTAACTTGGCGATATGAAAAAAATATATAGATATTTCGAAGCTCGTTTCATTTCATGTTGTGGGGCTTTGGATTTGGCAGTGGCGAAACAGTTAGGGCCGGAGTAGCCAAAATCATATCATTTTGTGGGAGAGATCTGTGGGTGAAGTGCAGGGATAACTTGGATGAGGGTTTCATGAATGAAAACGGAACTTGGATTTTGGTGCGAATTTGTGTGGCCATTGTCAAGTGGCATATCATATCAGTGATTCTGAATGTGTAGGAAGGTGGGGGTGGAGGAGTTGTGGTTTCAGTACTTAATTTTAAAAAAATAATTTAGTTCCCGATGTCCCCTTAAAACTCACTTCCGGAAGGTTTCTCTCCTCAACCTTGTGATCTCTTACCGATAAGATGAGGGTGGACAGGGAAGAGTGTGACTGTGTGAACCGTGGGGATGGTGACCGGGTGACACCCGTTCGGAGGTGGAGTAGTAACTATACCAGGATCTCAACTTGCCCCAGAGGGGCTCTTGTAGTGGTATTATTCTTAGTCGTAGTGTCCCTCTCCGTGGACGTAATTAATGCAAAGAAGGATGACCCTTTTGATTGTCCTTCCGCCAATGAGAATCCTGTGATCACCGCGACCAAGTCCAGTAGTCTGGAGAAGAAGGCTAGCCTGCTCAATGCCGCGTTTGCAAGTTCCGAATCCATGGAAGTGGAGTCGGCCACGGGGGCGGATGAAACGTGGGACTCGTTCAGGCCCATGTTCATATTTTGTAGGGCTAGTTATCCCATCACTTGGGACTTTAGTGGGTCCAAGCCGCCAGATCTTAGTGAGGAGACGCATGTTCATGTGGATAATGTGTTGAACCCGACCAAGAGGTGCTTTGTCTCCAGTTTAAAGTTATTGGCCAGTGGATACACGGGAAAGGAATCGAGGACGGGCAACTATACGTGCAGATCCTTTGATGGGAAGAAGGCTGTTAGTATTTATAGGTTTGCACATGGTGAGTTTTATATTTTTTTCTAAAAATAAAATAAATTATATCTAATTCCGTGTCCGGGTTTATGACCACGGCTAACCTTGCCAAAATACTACAAAGGATATGCATGCATCACGGTGACATGCATTTTAAATAGTTTTAACTTTAAATGTGCTTCCTTGAAAGGATAATGCTCATCTTGAATGCAAATAGCTTGCTAATAACCTTACTTAATGTATTATGCATTGTTTTAGTTGTTGTTGTTGCTTCTGCTTTTGTTCCCCCCATTTACTTTCCGCATTAAATTAACATCGTAATGGCAGCTTGTCTCTGTGTCATCATTTTAAAGTGGTTTATCACATCTTGTATTGCGCTTTACAATTTTCAGTGACAATTTAAGTGAATTCTCATTTTAAATAAAATTTAAAGTCAAAATATATTAATATGCGAAAATTACTCATACAGATGGCACAACAATTTTCAACACGAGAAAGACTGTGGAAGCAACGGTTTTGGTGAAAGGAGGGGTTTCCCAAGTCTACATCCCATGTCCGGCGAACGTTGCCAAACTTAATGCGTCCATTTTGAGAATGAATGAGGTAAACAAAACAATTAGGATGATATACCAATTCCAAGTACAAAGTCAATTATTTGAAGGAGTTATGTAAGCCATTTTTTTAATGACACTTACACTATGTCCGTCGCAGATTGGGAATTTCACCGCATTGGATAAAGACATCATGCAAAAATACGACCCGAAAATGGGCTTCCTCCTCAGAGCAGGTTCCGATCCATCCATTCTGGGTGGGAAATATGTCTGCTCGGGAACCTACAAAAATGACACGGAAGTTGTCGAAGTCACTGTTTCTCCTCCTAAAGGTAGAAGATCTACTTATCCATTATTTGCGTGCAGATTTGGGTGGATGTGGATAACATAAATATTGGAACTTCATTGATGATAATGTCGGATGATGATTATGTAATAGGTTTCATTGTAAGCCCGGCGAAGAACCATCTTACCTTCAGAAGCTCCAAGATCTCTATGCAATGCAAAGCGACAGAACCTGTGGAGATCAAGTTCACGAATCAGAATGTTCCCGTCCAGCATCACGTGCGAGAAATAACCTACAAGTCGGACACTTTCAAATATGGAGCAGCAGTGGATATTTTTACCCATCCCAAGCAGGATATCATCAAGGGAGATGTTAGTTGCGTCAAAAAGGGCAATCAGGAAGTACTGTGGACCTGGTACTACGACACTGATTATGGGTGCTCGTGTAACTGGACGTTGAAAAATGGTACGGTTGAGAATGATCAAATCACATTTCTTTGGATGTCACAATACAATTGCTCGCATTTTCTTGTTTGAATGAAAATTAAGTCAATTTTTTCAAATACTTTTATAGATGGGATCAAGGCAGCAAGATTCTACTTTCTGTTGGACCGAACCTTCCGTGGTACCATTAGGGCGTTCGCCTTGAATAGTTCGTTAAAAATCCGTATTTACACGGTTTTAAAATTTACATTTTCATCCATATTGTAATTAAGTTTAATAATTGGTTTGTATTTTAATAGCTGAAGGAGATGGCTACTTCATGAATATCCCAACGCCCCGGGGTGAGTTGAGTTGTACGAGCAAAGCCAGCTCCAGAGTTAACATGACCTTCATCCCATGCGAGAATCCAGTGGAATGTCAGATCAAATCTGCATACCTGTCATGGGTAAATCCATCATTGTGTCAAATTTGCATGCGCTTCTTGAATGATCATATTTTTTTGCAGTGGAAGAAATGAAATGAAATGACATGTATGTGTTTTGTATTTTGCTCCAGTTTGATTTTGACGCAAGGAGCTACACATCAGAAAGCATTTTTAGCGATGAAGACGGAGACGAGTCTCACAACACCACGACCATCAGTCAAGGATATATCCGCTCAGGGATTATTAAATGCGGTGTTGGTGACTACATCACCACAAAGTTTGCCATTGCCAACCTTGAAACTTTGTGTAAGGTTTAAGGAAATTAAATTAATGACATGATGATAATTGTAATTGCACTCATGTGGTTGGGGTCTCATTGAACTTCAATGGTCAGAGTTATCATTATGCCTAAACTGTTGTTTAAAATGATTATGATATGATCCGTTCTTAGATATTGACCAAGTGCCAACCGCCAACTTGGTACGGATAGTGGGACCCGAGACGAATGTCTTCATTGGGGATAAAATGCTGTTCACTTGCATGTACGAAAAGTTCCAAATTGCGAGGGAGGCACGATGGGCCTTCATGTACGGGAATGGGACGATTGACTTTTTTGAGGTTGACAAGAAGGATGACAGATTTTCATACGACTTGGAGAAGTATTTGAGATCGAGTTATATTATAATTCCGAGCGCGGACGTGACGGGGCTCATGTGCTTTGCACCAGTGTGGAATAGTACTCAATGGAGGAATGGAACGTTTAGTTTAAGCGTATCCCGTAAGCCAAAAATAATGTTATTCTTTCGCTTTATTGTAATTTTATAGTAGAACAACCTATCATTCGATTTTTTATCTGATTTGTCATAGCTGCTCCACCTGTGGAATCTGAATCGACATTAAAGTAAGTAATTAGATATACTGACGGTGACAGGCTTCCATGAGTTTTATTTTCGTGGTACGAATATTCATGATAAAGTGAATTGATTTTTAATTTGTTTCCTTGTTAAACATTTTAGCTGTCCAGTGGATTCCAATCCAATAATTATTCTGCAACGAAACTCGAGCATTTCCTCCAGAAGGATTCGCGTCCCTCATTTGGTTTCAAACAATACAATTTCCTTGTACAATCCAGTTGATGAGATCAGATTGATTTGCAGAGCTAATTACCCCGTTCAATGGTTCAGAGGGGCCGAAAAGGTGAACTATCTAAACCTTTAAAGTTGTGACGAAATGTATTTCGTTCCATACTAATGATTACAGGAAATCTGAATACGAAAATATTTAATCTATTTTAGACAAATTCCTCCAAAATTGGAAAAGTCCCTTGCAACAACGTCCTCTCCATGAAGAAAGTTTACGAAGCCGTACTTCACATCGACCCCCTCCAAAAGGAAGGGACAGGAAACTACACTTGTAGAAAAACATTTGCCTCGACTCCTCAGGCCAGCGTTTATATTTATGCAGTGGGCGACGGAGAAGCAACCTTCGTCAACGAGGGCAATCACATGCAAGTCATTAAAAACGTGAGGGACTACGACCCTTGGGTGACCCTCCCTTGTGAAGTGTCCAATCCTCAGTCAAAGCCATATTTATTCCTGGATCACGAAGACTCTGAAAGAATACAACGATTAGATTTAGGAAGGAACCTTCGATACGACCCCAAAATGGGATTTGAAATTGACAGCAGCTCCATTTCCGACCCCGTCACGACGTTCGTCTGCTCAATGAGTGAAAATGCAACCAGTTTTGGAGTCCTCATCACTCTCCATAAGCAGGAAGGGGAGGTGATCGCGGGGGCAATTGGGGCTTTGCCACCTTCCTCAGAAGGGATGCTCGTGGCATTCACAGTTTTCTTGCTGGCTCTAGTCATTCTAATGGCCGTTGGGCTATTTATCATGTACCGAAAATGTCAAGAGGTAATTCCAGATTTAAAAATCGCCAACTCTTCCAAAATACCGGAAGTAAAATTGCATCTCAAACTGAAAATAATTTAATCTCTATTTTAATTCCAGGCTGCCGCAAAACCAGCCGATGGACATCAAATGGGAACAAGGGACTCAAGGGAGACCTTTTCTTCGTACGACGATGTCAGAATACAACACGATGATAGGGAAAATATTGTAGACGGAAATTACAATCGCTTTACGTAAAACTTTTTGAAAATTAGTTTACCCCATACAATAAAATGATTAGGTATATAAATTGGGAAATTGTTTTGAAGTGGGAGAATGATAAATTAACGACGGATGTTCACATCGTATCACAATGTATATATAATACTGCTAATAAAAATGAGATCCTTATTTAAGAGTACCTATGTGCAGTGGGATATTGCAGTTTTTCAGACAAAGTCACTCATTAATAATATGTTTAATCGTATGTGCAGGGCAATGATATACGTACACAAATGTGCTTAGACAATCATTTTGCACAAGCATAGTTCATGGGCTAACATTTCGATTTAAATATGACGCTATCTGCCTTTAGAAAGTTTCTACTTGGTTATCTCTTGTACAGGTAAGGGAAGGCAATTAATCACGAAATCACCCTTTGCCATCCTCAACCCCAAATATGAAATGTGAAAAGCAGGTTATGTACTTACTAGTTAGTGTGTAGGATGACGCCTTGCTTCATACATTTGCAACATTATGTCAGCGTCAAATAAAGATCTGACATTAGTAGAAATTCAAAAGATTTCATTTTCACTCCATTTCGCCATGTGTCACCATCAGCATCTACAAAATAACTTCGTCTATGAATTTAAAGTTACGTAAATAAAAATTCAATCAAAATGGTATCCCTTTCCATAGGCTACCTGCCCCTGCCCGTATTATTTTGCCTTCTCACCCCGACACTGCAACTGACTGTTGCTGTCCTAACCGGAAATAAACTGGAAGGCTCATCAAAATTAGACCGAACTAGTGCCGGAAGTGCCAGCATTAATAATAATGTGATTCTGGAAACGCGCTGTCATATGAAAACCTATCCAAACGGGAAAATTTATAATTGTTCATCATCGGTCCCTTCTCCACCAGATTCTGATGGAGAACCTTCGCCTCAAGCGAGGATCTCTCAAGCCCAGAAAAAGTGTGGCTCCAACTCTCGGCTCGTTGGAGAGCGATGCTTGTGCAATTCCGGTTTCAAGCAGTTCCCATTCAGCGAACTCTGCGTGAAGGGAGAGGGAGAACGCTGCCAATTCCAGAAAAATGAGTGCAGCACGGACATGACGTACATGGCTTGCATCAATAACGTATGTGCTTGTGAAGACATCGACTTTTTCGATTCGATTTCGTTCAGATGCCTAGGAAAAGTCGGAGGTCTTTGCTATCCCGACGTGAAGGAGTGTGTTGCAAACGCCGAATGTGTCAATATCGGGGGACGGGATACGCGCTCCGATTTGGAGGTACCATTATCCTCAGAGTACGTGATTCCTCCAACGAATGATATTGAACTTAGTGGCCGTTGTGAATGCAAGGAAGGTTATGTGGAGGACAAATATGGATTTTGTAAGAAGGGCTTTGGCTTAGCTTGCAAATCACAGGAGGAGTGCGACAGCCCCGGATTGGTTTGCAAAGAGGGAGCCTGCTCTTGCCGGAATTCGCTCCAGGTTTATGATTTGGCAATCAAGTCCTGTGTGAATCTTGTGGGTGCACATTGTTCGGGTAGTCAGATTGGCGGAACTTCATGTGTGAAATATGCTTATTGCGAAAAGACAATCTTGAAATCAGATGTGGGTAGATGCGCTTGTATGGAAAATACGGTGGAAACGAGGATGAGAACCTGCAATCCACGCTCCTCGATGTCGACATCCATGTTATCAACCCAGACCCACACAATGAGAGATGCTTTAGAAGATAACAGGAATGACGAGTCACGTCGAATTCTTTTCATGGATTATTGATATTCATAATTCATATTTTATTCGTTTCTTTGGACAGTATTCGATTATTCCACATATCTTAATCTTAAAGTAGGATCAGACTGAATTATATATTAAATAATGCTAGTTTTAAATGTTGAAGCATGTAGTACGTTATACAATAAAAATATTTTGTGACAGTCGATATTTAAAAAATGCACATAATGTACGAGGGAAAGGTAAAATGAAATTAAAGAAATGACTTGTTTCATATAAAGTACTAAACGCTTACCGGGAGAAAAATACCTTAGACGTACATTTTTCTATATTTGCTCTTGCGAATGTAATTCGCGAATTGTGAAACCATCGATAAAATCTTAAATTAAGTGCATATATTATTTAAGCAATTGTTTTTTTTCATACTGCCTATTATAATAGCAGTTCAGATCAAATTGTCGGCATATTGCAAAATCATGTTACACAATCGAAAAGAAAATGTCTCACAGCCAAACAGATATTTCTTCAAGGGGCTTTCGGGACAGATCCGGGACGGTGCAATCCTGAGCTGGATAACCAACCGGAAGGAGTACCATCAACTTCTCATTATTGGGTCTTCCGAGGAGGGCCCTGAGAGCTGGACCGCAGTTGAGTGGGGTGCTGGTTAATGTGACCAAGCCGGCTTTCTGTCATGTCAAATAATGAAAAAAAAATAGAATAAAATATTTATTTGATATGGAACAAGGGAGGGTCAGTGTCATTAAGTCAATTCGTGATTCAGATTCAAAGTATGTACTTTGTACGTACTTGGACTGCTGCAATCAGAAGTCCTGTGGAAATGGCGACACTGACTTCGTTGTAATAATGATTCTTTTTGGTTCCATCTGGATTGAATCCGTAAGCCTGTTTGAAGACGAGAATCAGATAAGGAGCCGATGTCAAGTATTCCTTCTCCCAATTTGTTTTCAAAGGCTGGAGATCAGTGGTCCACTGTGCCCCTGTACATATTCATGAGACAAATTAATCATTTCATTAAAAAACAATCATATCATCGCATGACACAATCGTCATCCCCGTCATCGGCATATTCCTTCAGACAAACATATTTTTTTATAAAAATTAAACTAGCTGGAAGAAACTTGTTTGCTCTCTCGGTCGCCACAATCAGTAACCTTTTGTTTATCATTTTGGATATAATGCTGACCTAATTAAAGTTTAGTAACTTATATAAATATACTTTGGTTGAACCTACCCATTCGCTTCTTGTAGTTGATCTCCTCCTCATCCTCGATGATTTGCCTGACCGAGGCTTTGAGGTCTTTGTCACCCACGATCACAAACGTCCATGGCTCAGTGTGAGCTCCGCTTGGGCCCGTACCTAAAGATAAGCAATGTCATGTCATTTATGTCGAGCGTGCAATTAAAATGGACAATAAAGAAATAATTAGGGTTGGGCTTTTATTCTAAAAAATATGCGTTGCAAATTATTTGTATGAACTGAAAGGGCAGATCATTTTTGCAAACTTTGCAGAACGGGACTAACACTAACCTGCAGTGCGAATAATGTTTTCAATGACTTCTTTTGGAACTGGTTCGGAGCTGTAGTAGCGACAAGTGCGACGGTTATTCATGTCATCATAAAATTGGGCCGAACGTTCTATCATCTCCTTCGCCGGGTATTTGGTGTAGGTCGTTAATGGAACGTGTGGCAAGTCGTCGGGAAGGGCACTGGAGATTTTGGCACCGACGGCGTCTTCAACTTCATCGTCGTGGACTTCCGCCTCTGAAATTCAGTGAAGAGTTTGAGCGGGATTTAAAATACTAACTTTAATAATCAATTAAAAATCAATTTAGAATTTAGAAGCTAACCTTGATCAGGACTCAAATACTTCTTCTTGGTTCCCTTCGCCCCAGAACTATTTTTGGAAGGATTTTCATTGGAGCCCGACTCCGACCCCGGGCCCTTGGCTCTGATAAAGTACACAGCACAAGTATACGACACAATCAGTGCAAATAGATGTGGCCAATAATTATATAAAAAGGGGAATGTCGATTCGATAGACATTTTGAAGTTAAAAAGTAACTCAAGTATTTTCAAAGGCCGGGGTCCGAGGATCATAAAATTGTCAAAATAAAATAAAAAGAGAACTCTCTCATTTATTATTTTTTGCTGTGCTTGCGTCTTCCCCAAAAGTCAATTAGGAATTGATGAAATACAATGTCTACTGCTGGTTTTCTAGGTTGACTCTCCAAAGACCAAGCCAAGCTCCAAAACTGGATCAGACTGCAATGGAGTGACCACCTCACGGAATTCCGTAATATAATGACGGTTTTTTTACGATGGATTTCTTTATTTAAAACCAAAACCTATTTACATACATTTTGTTGAGGAATGTGTCTTGTCAACCTTAACATGTTTGTATTTTCCCAAATGGACCAATAATAAACCATACCACAAAACATTTCTTTATTTGTGTGGACTGCTGGAATGAATTCATAAATCATTTCACTATTCTTCCTCGTACAAACTTATACATAGAAGTTAAAAATTAGTTTAAGTTTAAGGTATTTATTGATGCAGTGCAGTCTGCAGTTGTATTTCATTCGTTTTCGATATCGAATATCGGTTGATGATAAACATGTAGGAAGTTATATATAAAGCTTGTCAGATAGATATGTCGGTATGCTATCGTACAGTCAGTGATAAGTGGTTATCGTTAAGTCAGAGTCCGACCGCCGTCTTGAACTTTATGTAAAACTTTTTTTTTATAAAACCTAATTTACTCTCGCGACATTGGCAATCATATAATCGTAACATCATTGGTAACATGACCAAACTATGTCAGTAGAAACATTTATATAAGCAATAGCATTTATCATTAATCGCCTTTCATCATCCAAATTCAATTCATCTAGATGTGTACCAACCTACCTATTCATGTTACAGGTTTCAATGTCTTTGTTTTCCATTTCAATATTGCTCTTCTTGTTTCAGGGAGTATGAAATAAAAAATTGCTTTTATAATTTTGTCTTTGTCAATTGGCTAATCGTCAGTACCCGACTGCCTCCACCAACTTCTTCAAGTATTTAGTTCTCATGCAATATATTAATAATTTGTCGTGTTTTTTTCTTCTAATAATTAATGGCACTTCATTTTAATAAAGCATGACTGCTATTCGGCATTACTGTTTTAACCTATTTTTAGATATCACAAAGTCATATTTTTACCGGAAAAGAAAATATAATATTAATACTTCTACATCTCCCTGTACAAACCGCAAACAAAATATTTATGCTAATAGTAAAAAGTAAGCAATGTGTGTCTTCCTGTGACTTTGGACTTGGACTTGAAATAGTTTCTCCAGAAAACAACCATTCTTAAGCAAAAATGCCATTTTCTATTCTAATTTCTCTTTGTTCAGAAACCCTCCAAAAAATATTTCTACTACCTACCATCATAGCCACATTTGATATTACATTAGTAATTTTCCTCAAATCTTGAATATATTCTGATTTTTCAAAACTCTTTCCATATTTTTTAAAATAAAAAGTAGTCAATACTCAAGGAATACATAGATAAACTACTTCAATTTATTGCAAAGATGTTCCGATATCTTATCTCCATTCTTTGTTCATATTTTGGATTGAAGTAGCTTTATGATTTCATTTCATTTCCTCATTTGAATAGGAATGCTGGAACTTTACATACCTACCCACCTATCTGATGTGAAAGGTAAAATGCAGATTGGATTAATTGAACTAATATATGAAAATTCAAATCAAGTGCATCATCATTTCGTATCCTTAGTCTTCACTAAAGTTCAAGACTAGACTGATTTATGTCATGAATATGTTCAATCCACGCACGGCAAAAACAAGACATTATTTTCTTTAAATGGAGAACTGTGCATATCACATTCATACTCATTTCCTCACACTCGTCATAATGCACATCAATTCAAAATTTCATTCAGATCAAAATGAAATCCATTTGCAACATGACATGGGAAACACTTCATACATCATCCTCACAGGTTACTTTTAAGTTCCAATTCATCGTTGATCGTCAGCCTAAAATCTGGCCGAAGCCGAATAATATCTGTATTTCATTTCATCCCATCTCTACAAAACCTTTTTAACCGCAACAAACCACTGACATAAAATTTCATCATCATCATCACGATCATATCAACATCATCTTTTACCACACGGAATTAGGAAAAAGTGCGTCATAAAGCCAGAGAGAGCCAAGTGAGCCAATCTTTTTTATATTTCTCCCAACCTACGTTGCCTTTAAAATATGCCTACATGAGAACCTCATCATGTTCATAATCATGACATGTTTGCTCCACCAAAGCCCAAGCCAAACTCAAGTGATACGACTCCAAATTACAAACGAGCACATGCGAATATGAACATGCCAGAGAAATTTTTAGACCAGATTCGCAATTCACAATAATTCTCATTAAAGTCATAGTGAACCACTGACGCTAATCACTTTGCAAACTTCCATACACTAACCATCGCCCATACAGTGGAAAATATATTGCTAAAAATTGACTACAGCTATATGCCTAATTGTTAAGTTATATCGCAGATTGATTGATATGATCGGATTGAGTGGGACTTGTATAGTCGGAGGAGATGTGGTGGAATCTATAAAATGAAGTTAAAGTACATTTATGCCAATATCCAATATTGCCAATGCGGAACTTATAACTTATAACATATCTAATTATGTGTATGTCCCTATCTATATCTCGCCATTTGCGAATTTGCGATCAAGTTCAAATGAGGCGAATGAGAGGAGATATAGTCATATAATCATCTCGCATGTATTTTTAGCGCATGAATAGTTAAATAGGCGGAGAGATAGCCATAGCCATAGCCTTCCTGATCATCATGCTATATCGTACTCTTGCCGTTTTTCTCAGTATTTCAAGGTTACAACTCTATTTGCAATTTGCAACAACATGTCACTTCGACTTCACCTCTTCACATAATAACATACATTTACAATAATGCATAATATGTTCAATATGTCTATAGATTCGACTTGGCTTTCGTTTGGCTTTGACTTTGGTTGGACAGAGGAGCTCTTTTATAATAAAAACAGCTCAATACTTTCAGGATAGAGCTCGGTTAGTTTTTACAGGAGGACACATGAATACATACATAAATAAGTATATAATCAAAATCAATGATCTATCTGTCTATATAACATATCAAATGAAATTCATATTTCATATCATATCATATTCATGGTCCTATATCATCTATAAGTATCTTCATTGCATATAGATTGAATTTCGAGTGGAATGGGAACCTAAATTGGTAAGGTGTAATGCAAATTATATTTATGTCTAGATGGCGATGGCATTGTTAGATAACAACTAGCAGCTATTAAATATTAAATAAAACAAGCTCATACATATTTAGCCGGAGCTCCTGTTCTGGAATCCTTTGGCTAAATATGCCAAATTTCAAGAATTTCATTTAATCAATAAATGCAGCCGAAACCAAAGCCTATCCCAACCCAATATTTGCATGCATTTCACAATTTCATACGTGCTTATTTCACGTACACTGCATTGCATTATGCTAAAGTTATTATGAAAATAAAATGCTTCAAAAAATTCATAAGAAAATATCAGGTTTATATTGAAGAATCTGAGATTATTTGAGAAGCATATCAAAGTAATTATTTTAAAGGAATTCTCCATTCAACCATTCCACATTCCAACATTTGAAAAACATTTTGTTTATGAAAAGATGAAACTGGCTTGGCTTTGGCTTGGCCTAGTGCTTGATTTAATTTAGTTAAGATCCACCTGCCATCTATACGCCTCCGTCATGAAGACTTTAATAAGACGTTCGTTAAACCATCATGCGATGACATGCAATTAGTCATTAACAAATTAGCAAAATCCTCTTGTCATTGCATAATACATCATATCATATCATAGCATAGCCCATGCCAATACCCAAATCAAATCACAAAAAAATAATGAGGTTACAAATTTTGACCTGGCTATTCTACTGGGGGAAAGGACATTAAGATGATTTTAAGATTCGAACTGGCTTGGCCTGGCTTAATCTGACAAAATTACAAATGATATGATGCGTGTGTGTGTGTGCTAAAAAGTCTAAAATTCATGAGCTCTTTTGACATGACCTAACAATCTGGGTCTTTGGGTATATGGCCATCATCATAATCATATCAATTTATCAATATAGCCAGCCATATTACTATTTTCATAGACGCTCTGGAAAATGCATGGAACGATGGAAGTTTCCTATTCAATTGTTGCTTCATTTTGGTTATGTAACAAACAAGCCATGTAAAAGTAAAGCTGCTCGTTCCATATTCCATTCCGATTCCCTTTCCCATAATATCTCTGCACTTGTGCCATATAGCTTGATCGTCACGTTCGCGTTCGTCTCTCTCAGCTGGAAAGAGTTGGATCCGCTCCTACTTTCCCATTCCATATCAGCTTTCAGCGTAAATAGCCAAAAGCAACATCCTCTTCGTCAGTCTCCTCCAACTCATATTTGTTTTCGTGATTAAAAGGTGCATAAAATTAAAGTTAGGATATTTGAATTGACAATTTATTTAGTTAATTGTTCCATTAGTTAGGATTAAAGAGTGGCGGACACGTTTAGCTTTTAAGCTGAACTGAAGCGATCAGCCCCCTCGGCTGCTTCATTCAACTTCAGTCAGAAATAAGACAGACCAAAGCAAGTTCATTTAAGCCAAAGCGTGCAGTTAAAGTCAGGGAAGAAGTGAGTTAGTTAGTCATAGTTAAGGTTAAATGCAGCTGTATTTACGTACAATTAGTGCAATATGGACAGTTAACGTATAGCTTGGGAATAGGGTTTAGGGTCTTAAATTGATTGATTGATCCGGACCAGTTGACCTGGGATTGGGTTGGATTAGTTGTTCAGTTAGACTAGTTAGTTAATGATAAGAATAGTTAGGCACATTAATTTAGGTAGCTTCTTGTGTGATTAATTTAATCGGTTAATTAATCAATAAGTCAAGTCCAAGTCATTTATCATATCGTCAGACAGAGTTTAAGGTTTAAATACCAGCCGGAGTGTCTTTATTGATTGGGTGGACGAAGGGTAAGAAAGAACTTAATTGGGGTTGGGTGATTAACAGTTAATTAAATTAGTGTATTTTATTGATTTCTTAAAAAGTTTATTTCATATTTTAACTTTAACCATTCATATTGTTTGTCCCTCTTCCAGGAACAATTAAATACTGATAAAATTCTTGTGGAATACCCGATGTCATTTTGTTGTTGTTTTGATTTGATTTGCAGGAGATTTGGGAGCAGGTGGTGGAGGCCGATAATTTTGGAGGTCACGTGGACCCGGATTCGGGATCCTTATCGTCGTCGCTGCAGCCTTTTCATCATTGACCTCTATCTAATCGCTTGATGTTAACCAACCATTGCGAGAGGACAACAACATAACATATCAAATCAACCCAAAATGTAGTCGATTGATTGGCAGTTAACTGTTAACGGCTATTGTTTTTCTTTTGGGTAATGGTAAATATTTAATTGTCAATTTATTTATATCCCTACTTAGGTGTGTTAGATTCAATTTGATAATATGATTTATGTAATAATTTATTGTATGCATTTTATTTTTAATATAATCTTTAACTTATGGGAACTTTAAATGATGAGTCATATTAATATTTGATACTTTTTTTTCTCGGCTTTGCAGACCTTGCTTGCCTGTCGCATGCTGGCCCAATAATTTAATTCGAATTCGGAGATAACTTGTATTCCAATTGCAATTGTATTCCTACCTGGACGTACGAAGAGGAATCCTCATTTGCATCAAGATTTTAAAGTTGTAAGTTGATTATGTTTATGAAAATTTGACCGATTATGATGATTGCATAATCGATATATCTAGACAGAAATGACACCTACACCAATTTAAATTACGAAGAAATTAATATTTATTTAGTCATGAATTTGTTTTGAATCAGTAACCGTTTAAATTAGTCGTAGCTGTTTTGATGCTTCTTGATGGCATTGGATTCTATTGCAAATTGCAAAGTTATGCTGATCAATCATGATTAATTTTTTTTAAATATTTAGAATCGTATTGGTTGAATGATTCATGATTCAACTGGACATTAGAATCAAACAGTAGAATCATCGCAAACATTAGATAACTTTTATGTCATTTCATATTTCATTGAATGAAAATTTGAAATGTATAAATTTTTGGAATCGATATTCCAGGAGCTACGTATTATGTCAAATGTAACTCTTTCGATTTGTTTTGGGTAATGACTGATTTTGTAAATTTTTGCTTATATGAATTTTTGCAGGATCATTCTTACTGAGCATGCCTTTGACATTTCAACCGAAATGTGATGTGAACTCCATTGGGAATTATTTAAGATGAATTAGTGATAGTTTAGGCGATACAGTTTTGTTAATCAAAATTAGCAATTCCGGTTGAACAGTTCGGCATTGGACGTATCTTTTTCCTTTAGAGTAATTAGCATAAGGTGCTATTCAAAAGGTGCCAGTATAATTTCCCGAACTAGTCTACTTTCAGAGTGTTTATGAAAGGCCTTCTATATCTAAATAAATTGATTGTATGGTGCCTTCGTCATAATATCAATATCTAATAATTAGTGAATTAGTCAGTCATTGTTGTGAGTCAGTAACCTTCAACTTCTAGATCAATTTTAAGCGCAGAGACAATTGAATTGTATTAAAATTTAATTCCTATCTCCCAATTAAAAATTATCTTATAACATAGGCAGTTGTAGGTAATTAACAGATTAGTAGTACAATAGTAGATAGACTGTTGCCAGTTTAGCAAACTAGGAAAGATAATTCAACTAGGAAAGTATAAATATCGTAAGTGTTTTAGGGGGAGTCATTCATAAAATTATCAGACAACACAATATTATACATTTCGCCACAATGGACCCCCAAAGAAGCTCTGGCCGGAAGAGGCACAACCCATCCTCTAACGGTTCCAGTTCTTCTGCCTCATCATCTTCATCGGCCAAATCAAAAGCCAGTACTTCTTCGTCATCATCAACCACCATGGCATCAGCCAATTCCAAAACTGTGGCAACCTTCCTCATTCCGGGCCCTTCAACCCGTTCCGCTGTTGCCCGTCGCTTTCCTAAGGAAGAACCGGAGTTTGAGTCCGTTGAGTTTGTGCTCACTAACGGTAAGCATCACCTTGTTAAATATTAAATGCTTAAATTTTTACATAATTATACTGGCTTATCTGCTTATCTGCAATGTTATCATGTATATAGAAGTCAATAAGTCTACAGTAATCATGGGATGATCCTGATGGGATTGTTGCATCACAGCTAATCGCATTGCTAACTATATTATGCAAGTTTCATCATATCCATAAGCCCCAAAATGAGCATTTTATGCCGTAGGATGGCTATGGCATCGCTATATTCTCTCTCCTCGCTCACTCCTTCCAAGCCTGCTACACTTCATTTCATACTTCCAATCTGAGCCAGTGTTTATCATAGATGGGGTCGATCCCCTGAATCACTTCTCTTATTCTGGTTCCCCAGAACCAAGAGCCAACCTCGTGTTTCATCCCATCAGCTGGCCAAAGTCAGGATTTCTTCATGGTATTCTCCACCACCAGCTTTTTTCTGGGTTTTCCTATTCCTCACAAACAATCCTCGGTAGAGTGGAACATAACATCAACCTAGAACCAACCCAACCAAGTTCCCCAAGCAGTTGTAGCCCTCTACGACCGAGAGATTCAATTGGCTTCAGCCAGCCCATATTCCTATTGCAAAATACAAAGTCAGAGAATGGAATAAGAAAACAGAAAATCGTCCGTTTAGTTTATGCCTTGGCATCGTAGATATAACTTGTATGTTAAAGTTTATGTCTTTGTGCAGGCATTTCATACAATGCTGTAGATAGAGTTTGAGCTGAATTTTTTGACAGTCCTCCTTACTGCAGCTATCGCTATATGGAATAGCTCATGCAATAATAATAAATAACTGCTCTTACCCACTCACTCGCTTATTTCTGGCTAACTTCTATTCTCTCATGGACTGAGAGGATATTTTGTATGAAAGAGAATGCCTTTTTAAAGCCACCCAATGTAATATAGATTGAGAGAATCCTTCTAAACTATTTTTCTGCAACATTGTAGACCTTTGCTTTGCGAGGAGCTCTCGGCTGGTTGTGCTCTAGCAAAACCTCATTTTCCCTTCAGATATCTTCAGACCGTTGAGTGGAACACATCCATGTAGAATCCCTGTGCAGTTATTTCTATGCATGTGCTCTCATACAAAAAAGTTTTTCATCTTGTTTCGTACGTGCTGTGCATTCGCAACAGTTTTTTTCATCATAATATAACTTTCTCTGTGAGAGAAAATATTTCTCATATATGAAAAGGTTCAGCTTTTTTTTTGACAAGTCAAAGTCTAAAAATTATCTAACAGATTGGTGCTACTGATCGTACAAAGGAGGAGGAGACAAAAAAAATATTGTTAAAAAAATTATTTATTGTCACTGTCAGTGCTTAACTGTCAATACCTGTCAAAATTAATAAAGTGTCTTTGGAAGGAAAAGGGGAGGAGGACTTTTACTGGGAGAGTTAGTACCTTTAGTACTTGGGAAGGTACTTACGGAGAGATCCAAGCGTTGTGCTATGCTTATGCTGGGTTGTGGACGTGGATCATTGCCTTGAGTAAAGTCCTGTTGTGTCTATATATGATTGGATTTGGATAGGATTTTGGGTGCTTGTTGTTAAATCCATTTTTCCCAACAAAGGAAACAAGTGAAATATCTCAGTTCATTCAATGCAATGCTCTTGTGCTTGATGCATCACTCTCCATTTAAACTTTGAAGGGACTAAGGAATAAAATCATTCAAATTCATTTATCATGCAATCATTGTGGAAAGTGAATAAATTCGTTGGCTATTACATGACTTCTGGATTTTACGAGGCAGGCTAATAGAAAAAAACTTGATTGTACTTTTTAGTTATAATTGTTCTAGTAGGTATAGATAAGGTGTAGTTTTAAGGACAGGAGAAGGTGTTGAATTGTTTGTTTGTGTTTGTGAAAAAAATTACAAACTAATACATTGTAATTTTTCGTGTGTTAATTAGGAACTTAAATTAGGTACTATAATTGGCCAAGTGTCCCAAGGTGCGATATAAAGGGACACTTTAGTTTATATATTTTTTTTGTGCATAATCAATCGAGAATTGGAAAGCTATCTTTATGAGTAAGTCCAAAATGGGTGCACAATCCGACCACGAAAGTGGTTTCTTTGAGGGTGATGAGTGTGTGGATGAGGACGAGGTGGAAATCATACACGAGGAAATTAATAATCCGGGAGGGATGCTAAAACCAAAAGGTAAACAATCAAAATTGATATATTCATATTGGATAAAAAAATTTATCGAGGCTTATTTTTGTGGTTTTCGCGAAACTTTGTTTTGTACTCCACTCGGCACTCACTCTTTTGACTTTTGGTATTCATTCTTCCTTCCTCCACAAAAATATATTTTTGCATGTAGCGTCATAAACGTAGGGAGCTCTGTGCACCGTTGTTCAAGGAGAAAACCTGAATCAAGGTCTTCTCCTCAGATATGAATATGATGTGATGTGTGTTTTGGCCATCTTAAAAAAGAGTAAATGACAAACAGGGAGAGTTTTATGCGGATTGGCTAAAG
Source organism: Pseudosinella alba (assembly GCA_034700485.1). Classification (NCBI taxonomy): domain Eukaryota; kingdom Metazoa; phylum Arthropoda; class Collembola; order Entomobryomorpha; family Entomobryidae; genus Pseudosinella; species Pseudosinella alba. The sequence goes on from JAQIXQ010000401.1 coordinate 26,554, forward strand.
GCCACCATCATGATCAGCGTCAACATCAACGGCATAGCGCCATGCCATACTCACTAACTACTGGTTTTCAATGTCAGCCCAGAGTTTTTGACCTTGTTCGGTATCATTATTCCATTCCATTCCTCCTATTGTGTTGGGGGATTGACTATTTTTTGGCCTTTATCATTTCACACTAATTACCCAATTACGCGTATTGATTGGATTGATTTATACCGTTTTGTTCCCTTGTTTGGATTTAAGTACCTACTCACCCCCACTCATATCAAAATCGAATCGATTAAGTAAATATGATTTTATTTTAGTAGTTACCTCATGGCATAATGTCTAATGTCATTATTGTAATTTTTTCGTCGATTATGATACGCTGATCGTCATATTCGTAGAAATATTTTTTAAATGCATTTGTTTTTTTTAAATATTTTTTTCCTCTCACAAAATAAAATCCACAAAAGTAAAAATGAGACTTCCGGTTCAGGAATGACAGGAAATATATATTTTGGCGCATCGAGATCGGCAGAATAAAAAGGAGTCAGTTTATAGAGTAGGTATCAGGCAGGTGCTAGGCACTCCGTAATTTCATCGATTTGTCAGTCAGTCCCTTTTAATGTTATAAAAAACTTGGGAGGATTATCATATCTTTTTTCTGTTAATATGAAAGAGGTTTTGTTCCAACCAAAGATAAAAAACCAGGTGATATCCGGTCATCATATAGGTACATTTACATCTATAAGTAAAATTCATTATGATGGCGAAATTATTTGGTTAGTCCAACGAACTAAGGAACGAGATGTTCTCCAGTGCCACCAAAACCACCGCCGCAGCTGGCACGGGCACTTATTTGTTGGGTTACCTAAAGTGTAATGTAATGTAAGGTTGTTAATTGTACACCTCCCTTCCATTAAACACATTTGTTTATTTAAGCCGGGCTCTCGGCTCTTGAATTATTATCATGTCATTATTGTACATGGCTTGATGTCTGATGTTTGTAGATTAATGCACTCCTAGTCCAAGCCAAGCTCTAATCAAGTTCACGTTGCGTCCGGCATGACTTCTTCTTCCAGTTGAGTAACGCTGAATTAAATTGGATGTGTGTAGGTGGCAATGTTGAAATGGGGAGAAATTGCATTATCAGGCTTAAGTGGAGTGGAATTTTATAATGATGGTGATCATCAGTACCTAGACTGACAAGACGCAAGTCAGTTGTATAATAATATCACGGCATGAGTAAATGTGCTCTTGTATCTGGTGTTGGGTGCGTGCACAGTGTGCACATGCACAAGTCTGAAAAAATATGTAATGTTCTTGGTGGATTTGTCCTGGAATGCTAAAATGTTCAAAGAAACTCCAATCCAAGAAGCAAGCAAGCAAGTCTTCGAGTCTTGAGACAGTTGTGGATGGAACATGCATGCATAAGCTTGATGGGCGATCGATGCCCTTTAGCTCGACTTGTTTTATGTAAAAACTTTTTTTCCCTTCTTAACTCTTTCAAAATGAAATGGAAGGATATAGAAAGAATACAGGAGAATGCTTTCTTCATCAGCATGATCCATGTATCCGCTCTCCTTACAAATATGTTATGTTGCATTGCATTCGATTTTATTGCTGGCAAAAGTAAATCTTAAAGTGTTTCCGAGAGCATTTCCCCCAACTCCAAACCAAAGACATCTTGCCATGGAATGGAGTATGGAGGGTTGTGTCTGTGATTTGATAATATTTTTTTTTGTGCTGGAATAGTCTCATCGTCAGTTTCAAAGTGGAGAAATATAGACGCAAACGTTGCACTTTAAAAATATTTCGAAAGAGAATATTACTCTCGGGTGGAGGATGAGGAATGATGATTCCATATCATCCCATTCCAGAGATTATCATTGTCTCAATCATATTAAAAAAAATTTGTTTGTTCAAATATGACGTGAAGCAATAAAATGGCTCATATGAGAAATAAATGGGATCTATGATTTTGCAATAAAATTAGGTGATGAAAATGATGATGATGATGGGTGAAATATTAAAATTGCAAAGATAGCAAATCTCACGAAGACGCCGATATCGGCGGAGATCTTGAAGAAAAAATGTTGTTGTTAGGCCTGGGTCGGAATTCGGTATAGATTAGATCCACCACCAGCTCTCCTCCTCTCCAGCAGGAGGGCCCATGACGCTTGAATTATTACGACAGATTTATTATTTGTAAAATTCATCATCCTTCAGTAAAACAAAACAATATATTATTTTCCCTCATATTTATTGCCCATTTGTCGTCAGTCAAAATATAATGCTGAATGGGCCGGCTCATTAGGTCATCATTAGTCCGTTCATTAGCCTTACAGCCAGCCAAGCTTACAACTTACTCATGTCAGTGCAAACTTGCAAACGTTTCAGAAATGATTTTTAGTTAAATTTTTTATGTATCAAAACAAGCGTGTTTACTATTTTGACATATTTCCATCCGGCTAAATTATAGACATGAGCTAGGGGGAAACATTGAAATCACCATCATAATATTTGTGAAGGTGTTTTGTTTTCATTTTATAAAAATCTGTTGACATCCTCCAAGCAAACAAATAAAAGATAAGTCATTCCATGTCCCATCCCATATCATGAAATTTAAACGGCTCACACAGAATCAGGATGGAGAATGAGAATGGAGATTGATGGATGGAATAGGAAATGAACGGACTTGTATAATATATTTTTAAAAATAAATGCATTGTCATTCCACATTCGACCACAGATCAGGCAGACGATATACATTTTACGTTGTACATGTGGAATCATATCATATCATTTCAATTTCAAACACGTATACAAATCGTCATCCTCTCCTCATCATTATTATCATCAACCTCGTCAAATAATATCCCATAAGTGCATGCACTACGTATATACTCTCTCCATTTGGTGGTTGATGTTGATGTTGATGGTGCTAGTAGTAGTAACTTGGTGAAGGAGAGTGTGAGTTAGTGAGAAAATAAACAAAATGGGATTCACTAAAAAGTGAAGACATTGACCTGCTCCTGCCGCCTCTCTCTCTACATAATACTAATATAATATGGGCCTTCCATTGCATATTGCTTGCATCCCCAATCCAATCCACACACATTGTAGCTTTTACTTACACGCTTTTCCTATAAAGCATGTTCCCTCACTCTGACTGTTCAGCGAAAAAAAAACGAGCAGTAAAAAGGAAAACTCCATCCAAAGTAAGTAAGTTGGTTGAGGTTTCGCTCAAGCTCAGGGAGAGAGTTTCAAATGTGATGTTGTGAATTGTGATATGGCATAAGCATAAGGATAAATGAACATGGAGAGCAAAAAAAAAGTGAGTAAGAGAGTTTGTTGTATAAGCCACCAGAAATAAGGAATAGAACGTTCCACATACATATTTCTACTCCCACTGACTTGACTTTGACTATGACTATGGGAGAGAGGAGACGCGTTACATTCATATTGTATTTTCCCTTTTGCTTCGGTATTCTCTCTCGGATATATATCTTCTCTCATGCTTTAATAGTAAAGGATCACGCATGATACCTAACACACTTTAAGTATGGTATTTATGTATTGATGGAAAGGAAAATCCCGTTGTTGGCTTTGCACTGTTTTTTTTCTTCTTATTATTTACCCCTTCCTTTTTTCTTGGTGATTGAGAGGATTCCATCCATCCCGATAATCTTGTGATTTTTTATGGAGAGGGAAAGAGGAAAAAAATAGTATCGCATCGTTCACATTGCTGCTGTTACGATCCTGAAATAAAAGTGTGAAGTTGAAGAGAGAGAGAGAAAACTTTTTTTTGAAACTTTTTCTTGGGCTTTTTTCGGTCTTCTGTTCTGTTTTTCTTTGATGCATGCTTGAGAGACAGCGGGAGCTGGTATAGGAATAGGAGGACTAACGTTATGTAAAAGTTTTTCTCTTTTTTTTTGCTCTGGCTTGGCTTTGGCTCTGGCCTGGCAATAATAATGTAATAGAGTTAATGGATGTGGGCAAGGAGAAGGAGAGAGAGAATGAATGTTGAGTGTTATGTTTAGGATGATAGTTGATATGTAAGTATTTTGGAGTTTGTTCCTAGAAAGGAAGCAAAGCTTTGTTGGCTTGGCTTGGCTGGGCTCTATAATGTAACTGTAGAGGTAGTTATGTAAAAGTCGTCAATGTAAAAGTCGTATGTGCATGACCAACAACGTTTTATAACTGGACTGAAGGAAAAATGTTTTCCATTCATTGTCAGAGTCGCAGAGTCGAGCCGATGGCAACTGGCACACACACATGCAAACATTAAGTAATGTTTGTGGAACTAAATGCAATGGCAATGGCAAATGTTTGATGATAATATGATGGTGTGGGGGTGGTGGTGGCTATATGTAAAAAAAAAGTTTGTTGATTGGTAGAAAGCAGAGGAGAGGCGAGACTGCATCCTCATTTCATTTCCCCTTTACTTTGCTTGGATCTGGATCACACTTCATTTATTACGGAGCTGAAAGCGTAGTTATGCTTTCCTAATCTTTGTCTGTCTGTCTGTCTGTCTGTCTGTTTGCACTCT
>JAQIXQ010000402.1:0-31082 GCA_034700485.1 Pseudosinella alba
TTAATTAACTAACTAAAATTAGCCCGGAATTCAACGACGGGTCTACATAGCAAACGACACATAAATGACTCTAAATAAGGCATCCTAATCTTACAATGATCATGATTTTGGAGTGGAGTGGTTTATGGCTAATTGACTAATAATCTCTCCCACAGCCACAATGGCTTTTCCAAATGGCTGAGCAGCGTATCATTATTATTGCCAATTACCATTGCCCGAGCCCAACCAGAAATATTTATGTAAGTTCGTAATTTGGCCTTTGCCTATGATTCACAATGACTTCAATATTTAATCGAGCATGGTCACGGCGGAAGCAGTTTGATTGTCATGTCATATCGTGCGTCATTCAATACCCCGGAATAGATAAGGAAAGATGTATTAATATAATGAATTATTCAAAATAGATTGACATGAGCTGGAATCCATTCGAATGGAGCACTTCGTGATAGTGCCGAATTTCGTTGAAATGGGGAACAATGCTTTTGTTTTAATGGACACGATTGACACGAACTACGAATGGAAAAAGGTTTAAGAACTGAGAAGAAAATACAGGAAGTGAGCTCGGAGTTAAGTGAGGGCAATATAAGGCAAGGGCATTAGTTTTATTACTGCCCAAACTGCCCTGAATTCAAGAGAGTTATATCCGGCTGGGCTGGAAATTTTTTCAAATGCCTTCACACTAAACTTTGAAGGAGGTTAATTTCTAAATTCATGTCTGGTAGAATCCCCTTTCTCTGGCATGCCTATAAAATTACATGAGACTTCCATATTAAAAAATAAAAAATAAAATCGTGTTTCAATTCTAATAATTCGGGTGAGCGCATCAACTCCTGTGGCATATAATTCAGTTAATTCTCTTACAAAAAGCCACCGCATCATAATTTGCCGATAATTACAACTAAAAACAATAATAGTCAACCCAAACTCATTGATGCTAATTTTTAAAGTGGGTCACCCGCACCATTATCATATCTCATCTCACATTATCTATTTTTAGAATGATAATTTGTAATTTACATGCATGTAATAATACTTGGTATAAATGAACCGAAAGGTGATAACAGAATGTTTTTACTAACGGATTGCAATAATGCGCGACTACGCCAAATACCGGGTAAGGAGTAATGACTAGCATTATAATTTCCAATTAGCAGGCTGTCACACAGTCACACACAGGCAAAGATTCATTCGTTTTTAAAACTTAAAAATATTTGCATGCAATGTCTAATCGATAGTCTATATTCAAGGAAGCGTATCCCTCCAGAAATTTGCGTATTTAATGACTCATGCATTTTTACTAACAAGATAAATTCAATTTAAGACACCGGTCAACCTTCCCATTCTCATAAATAGTCATAAATGAACAATCAAATTAAAGTGACGAACCGATAAAGAAGCTCCGATGAGCACTACTGGGCAAACAACACTTATAAAAACAATTGGGCCAACAAGCCACGAAGCCATTTTGCTTGTTTGCTTGAAATTGGTCTGAAACAAAACATTCCAGTCCGTGACTAAATTCATTCAATTACTAAACACCCATCCATGCATCACACTTCACAATCACCGTGTCATAATTCGGAATCTTGCTAAATTAGTGATATTTACATTTACAATAGACTTCAATTTGGTAGAAGATAATAGCGATATATTGATCTTATGTCTTGTAATATTTGGAAATGACGGCAATACAGGAATATCCTTTTTTTAAAGTGTCCCATTACCATTGCTCCTTCTGAGAAACCATTCATTCTTCAAAAATTTGATATGCAATATTTGAGACATAAAACAATAGCAATCGACATATACTATGCGGGCATTAAAAAAATAAATATGCCCCCTCCAATTGCTACCAGTGCCAAGACATATAACGTGTGTCAATCAAATTTTGGTTCTGGACAAATATATGCAGGCGAGCACCTATCATATCTAAAAAAACAACAAACAAACTACAGGGAAACGGGAAACTTGATTCAAGTGTTCATGTCCATATCATTTGACGATTTACCTTACCCAAATTATTTTTTTAGAAAGTGTCAATGTAAATAGCCAAGTTGGAGCTTAGCTAGGATGATGGTATGACATTCTATCGAAATGTCAGGTATTTCGTGTCAGCTCATTCAGATCAGAGAACGGTCACAGAATGGTTAAATAAAGATTACATGAAATGGTTCATGTGAGAGCTTTTATGCCCAGCTCAACCTGATAAAAAGCCTGGACACATTTCATATATGAATCATTATTTTTTTTTTTTAGAGATTTGACCCTCTAAATCATGTCACGAAGAACTCGTAATTTATTCAACGGATACTATAAATTTTATGACGGGAAGGATTTATGATTATGATCCTTTCCTTGATAATTTCCTGTTCAGTGTTCATGAAATGTTATACTTGGCTTGGGGTGAAACTGGGGCCACCTCCGCAACACCGCAAGTCTTCACCTTTATATCTGTACTTCATGCGCACATAATAATTAATTGTGATGCTATTGGAACATAGCACGGTTTCCATTCCAGTGTTTATACCGCATGTTTCACTACATTTGACATATGCATGGCTATATTAATAATTGATTGCTTTTTCTAGGTATTGGATTCGGAAATATCGATATCATTGACAAACTAGACAATGGAACAAACGGGATATGCCAATTCCCAATACCAATTATGTCCCCCCAGTGGTCCTATTTTTTATGCCGGTACGGGTAATTGCACCTGCGTTTCTGCATGCAACTACATTTCTATTGTAAGTAATTTTGCTGGCTAAACTAACAAAAAACTAACCTACTTATGATGATGACCAGCATGGTTTGGTTTTGGTCTTGGTGAGACAATAATAATGCAATAAAAATAATAGCTGTACCAGATACTCAATACTCACTAATCTCATTACATTTCCACCGAGCTCCTGAATATCGTGTTCGTTGTGGTGAGTCCATATCGCATCACGGACTAAGAAGCCAGAAATACTTGGTTTTGCTAACAAAGACCAAACCAATCCACCCTCTTCGTCAACATAGCATCTGCACTAATAATCAATAACACTTTCATTTGATATGTCGCATTGTCTCGCTATAATTAATTTATAGTCAATTATATTGAAATCATCCAGGCTTTCCGGTCATTGTCAGTGACATTTACATTCATATTCATTATTTATTAGGCTGGTGATATGATATGATATTGATATCCGATAATGAATATAATACGTAGCTCCCTCCATCCCTAACTAATATTCAATTGCATTCTGGTTTGGTTAATGTAGGTCAAAATTGCTTTCGCCCTCGCCGAACAAGCCGGACTCAATCTGGAAAGGATCAACGTGACAGTTCCAAAAACATTTCATTTGCCAAAATATACATTAACAAGGAAAAATCCTCACACAATTTGTAGGATTATTTTTATGCAAGGATTTTTCTGGTTCTCTCCCTTCCTGAGACATATTTTATGCATTTATTTTTTTCCAAATAATCAACATCAAATTGAAAGAGGACTACTACGCGGAAGCACACAGCGAAGTTGCCTTATTGCTCCGTTAGTTTAACTTCGAAATTATTACTTTTGCGTTGGATTTCGCTTTACTTATCCTGTATCCCCCAAACTTTCAAACTTTTATTACTGATCCACCATCTTATATCTGTCTAGTCCCGTGTTAAATGACCTTAAAAGGGGCATCTTACAACCCATTCTACGCCTACCGCTACACCTACAACCTACTACCTATTCATAAAATGAAAGGATATCAAATTTTATTCGAGCATATATTTTCGAGCAAGTAATAAAAAGCTTCTTTGTTGTTATCAACTCGTTAATTAAAACTCAAAACTGAAATGTTGCGGTAAGGAAGGAGGTGGATGTTAATAGCATATCATATATGTATAGTGGCTTGGGTTTTGGCTTGACTTACAAAGTTATCAGCATAACAAATAACTAATATAAATCTAGCTTAAGCCTTTGCCTTAGCCTTATAGTCTTAATTCTCTGTTGTTTTTAAACAATTCATTTTTCCCTGTAAGTAAATTTCTCTTCCTTTTATATTTATATCCCCAATTAATTCTCCCCAGGGACCACAGACCAGACATTTTGGCCATTTTGATTACGACTAAATGGAAAAAACCAACTCAATGGACAGGATTTGGTTTGGCCGTCTCAAGGACCATCTTCGGTCAACCATTTTACTTTGACCATGTAACATTACCTATTTTACTTAAGGAAATTTTTGGACTCCAATCAAGTTAAATTAAAACAAGTCCAAGTCATATTCTATTTCACTTCCTTCCATATCGTCTGCATCAACCAACACCAGCATAGTCACAGCCATAATATTCTCATCATCATCAGAACAAATGGCAATGTTAAGAGCACAATGAACCCCAAAAACTGCAGCACCAACTCAACAATGACACTCGTCAGCCATCATACAAGTCATATAACGCATACATAAGTCATGAGTGGAAATGATACAATTATGCATGCAATTTTCGTATTACTACAAAAGAGTGGGTTTAAAAAACAATGCCTTTTTTTCGTGTGTACCCAACCAAACCAAGTTACAAACTATGTACAATAGTTGTTGTAAGTTGTGAGTGAAGTAGATTAAATTATATATATATGCCAGCAAAGGTAATAAAAATGGCCTACTCACATCTAATCCCAATCTCATCTCACATGGCATGGTATACATAATTAACCAGTTTTCTCACGTTTAGCAATCACAACAAGGAGCCATGTTAGCATTTACCTAATGAAATGCTCCAGCCATATCATTTCCAAAACAGGAATAGAATTTTTTTATGACAGCGAGTTCAAATCCATAAAAAAACTCCAAAGTGGGTACGGTACAAAAGGCCTTTGACTTTTCATACAAAAACCTGTGATATAAGATGTTTCTTATTCTCATCGACATGCGAAATTTCATTCAAAATCGGTTCAAGTCAAGTCAAATCAAAAGAATCCAACTTTTCTTCAAATCTTTTTATTTCTATTGTTATTTCGATTCGTACTTTTTTACCCCAAATAATTTGCGATATTGTGATAACTCACACGTACGTATTTACTATTTAATATAGACATAGACTAGTTGGATTTCTTCCGTTATATCTCTAACTCTGAGAAACCCATAATTATAATTACGTGGTAATTTTTCAGTTTTTAATTTTGCACTGACGGTCATAATTGGGTTGGGAGTTGGGAGGGAGGGAGTATCAAGGAAACTTATTCTAGCTGTTTCTGATTGTGCTACGGTGCTAATGCTGGCTAACGAACCGTTACGTTCGCATTGACTTTGAAGGTTTCAAAATGCTTTAGGTAAGTAAATAAATACAGATATAGATGGATATGGAGATGGATGTAGGCAGGCAGGGAATAAGGTGCAAAAGGTCACTAACAAACTAACAATAAAATGTGTTAACTTCCTGTGTTGAAAAAAAATCATTGTACAGCCATACGCATATTTACTGGTCTGGTACTTTCCTGTACCAGACCAGTAAAGTAAATGTGATTGTAGGATGAAGTGAAGATCCCCTTTTGAAAAATGAACATTCTTCAGTTCTTTGTGTATATAATGTGTATATAATAATATACATAAGTAAAGCAAATCATGTAATGTCAGTATTTGAAACATTCGTAGAGATAATTTGTTTATACAACTGCCATAAATACTGTACAGTGAGCTCTCTAAAGTCTAAACCAAAGTATATGCCGACATGAACATGACATGACGCTGCGAAAATCCGTATAAGCGTGCAGACGCTTTGACGCTGTCCTGTCATGTTCATCCATCTCATGTATTATTAGGGGAATGAAGCCAAATGACTACCAGATTGAGATTTGGTCGAAAAAACTCAAAACATTTCTGTATTGTACAGAGTTTTAAAATTTAAAACTTTCAGATTCTCAGAAAATTATCGTCGCTTCCACCAAAAGCACTAACATATTTTACTTTAAAACCATTTTATTTTACAAGGGGAAATCTAATCGTAAAGGACAACCAAAACCAAACTTTTTATGTAAAGATGTTTGCTATTTATTATTGTACTTGTACTTACCTATAAGAACTATCGAAGGCAAATGACAGCTTACTCACTTTTACATCCAACCACCCACGCACACACCATGCAAAAGTCACGGAAAGAACATAAACCAAAAAACCAAACCGAATCACCAAATAACCACCAATTCAATAAAAAGAATGCCAGAAGAATCTGCAAAAGTGCTTAACTTTTTTAAAGCCCAATTCAGTCAAAAACCTTGTACTTTATATTTCTTCTTGTTACTTTCTTACTTGCCCCTGTGTCAAAAAATTTTAACCTAGATTTTTCCTCTTATCAATTATTCCGATCTCCCTCTTTACATATTACATTCGTGGAACTAGCATGGGAAATGGGAAAGTGGATCATGCTTAAAGAAAAACTGGAGCACAGTAAAAATATTTTCCACTTGCAATTATAAATGACCCTGGACAGCAGCCGAGCACTTTTACTTCACAAAACTTTATCCGAAAATAAAAAATAAAAAACAGCGAAAATGTTAAAGGATTTTTTTTATGCCCGAGTCCGACACAATCTCACTCACATAATTTTCCAAATAATTCAAGCGTTAGCTTATACAAGTCCTAGGTATGTGTGATATATTATGCATTTGAATTTGGAATGGATTGGAATACAGTTCCAAAACTCTTCTTGTCAAAAAAAAAGCGTTTCGTGATGAGGGTTCCACTCGTTCTGTGAGGAGTTACATCTACGTCACTGTCTCAACGCGAACTGGAAGTTGGAAGAGTTTGCAAATTGCAAGTCCTAGAACACAACACGCGAAATAACATAACTATATGGCCCAGGTGCAAAATTACAAACTAGCAGTAGTGAAGCGTGTTGGGTTATCAAATGTAATTCATACCTAACATACTTTGTACACATTCATACACCTATCGCCATCGCCATATTATTATTCCCCATTGCCTATATTCTATTCTTCTTTGCCATAATAATTCTTAAGTACCCAAATGAAAAGGCATGCAATATGCCTGCATAAAGCTCAAGTTCCTTTAAAATACTAAAGTGGTATAAACGCTTTAGATTTGGCTTCACGCTTACAATAAGCAATATGGAAATTGTATACCTTTACGATTTCAAGTATTCAATGCAGCATAAAATATAGCATAGCATAGCTGCTATATTACATTTTACAATTTAAACCTGTCACTTTCATTCACAGGTAAAAAACAAGGTTTCATGCAAAAAGCCTTTGTATAATAATTAATAATGTTTGCCTTACCTATGTTGATTTTGATTAGGCATATATCCCACTAAAACCTTTACGCGCGATATGATGCGATGTTTATAAATAGCCACTATAGCGAACACTCACAAAGTCACAACAATAAGCCTATATATGTTGGATATGATTATATCTATGCAATTCATCGGACGATGAGCTCACTCACTGTTTCTATGATTGAATTTACAATTGTCCGTCAGTTAGAGAAATGAAATCCAATTCAAAATTGCCTAGTTCGTTATAATAGGAATTCACTAGCTCACTTCGCACTCGCACATTTTCTAGACAGTTAAATTCAATTCAAACCAGCAGTCAGAGACAGGCAGAACTGAAATGAGCTATCGTAGAAAGCATAAAGGATGATGGTTGGAAATTGAAAGAGTTTTTATTATTGATTGTTCTTTGAGAATTGTGAAAGAGAGGGAAGTGAAGGAATGCATCTGTATGTAATAGTCAATAGTAAAATCTGCTTATAACATAAACACAGTCATGAAAGTATGGATGATGTACACAAGTGAGCAAATGTAATGGAACGAGAATAATATTATAGCATGGCAAAAGAGCAATTTGATTGAAACATAGAAAGTGGACTCAACAAACCCAAACTCAAGCCAGTCAACAGTCGAATCGTTTCTTCAGCCCCATTTCCTAATGCATATAAATGTAATCCCCAGCGAAAGGGGTAAAAAATGAGAATGTTCAACAATGTTATTGGTAGGACAGCATAACATGTCTAACAATGTAATGGGGATTTATACACGCAGATAGCCAACAATTGTACGTGCCTTTTCACATCACATCACATCAATACTTTTTCTGCGTAAAATATGCTTCAACTTTCATAAGTTTCAAAAGCTTCCCATTCCCCTGACTCAGGATGTCTATTTTATATCGCTGGTTATGTTACTTTTATATGAAATGTAACAACCCCCTTTCCTCCCTTTCCTCTATCTTTCCCCTTATTGTTGGGCAATTTTTTATAGGAAAATGCTAGAAAGGTTTGTTGTGGTTTGTGGATTCAGGTGAGAACTGAGAAGTGAGCATACAGACGGAAAGGGGCAATTTAAAGTTTGGTTAGTTGGCTGGCTTATAGTTTGTAAGTTAGTTCGTTTTTTCGCCTCCTCGTCGAAGTCGATTGTTTAGCCTGACTAAAGTTATGCTTATGAAGGTGAGGTACAGTACGGTGGTGGAAGGCTATATCAAATTTTGCTTGAAGGCTATTTTTTTGTATGAAATGAAGTTTTTGCTTTAGTTTGATGGGGATGATGATTCAAGCAGCAGGACAACAGGTATAAAGACACTTTATAGACAGGTATAAGATTGGGATGATTTTCACTTATTATTCATGATGAGCCGATGTGAGTTTCATAATGCTCATATTGTTCATTTGAAGCTGACAAATAATGCGAAGCCGTGACTCAAGGCATTATTTTAAGATACATATGCAATACTACTACTATATGATATGGGCATGTGAAAAAAAGGCATGCAATTTGCAAGTCTTTGATTGAAGCACCATGCCGAGCACTTCTCAATGTCAGATTACTTAGGCATACCTTATTGCTGGCTTAATATTTATAATTAACTTTAATAACCTCGCGGTATAGTATGCAAGGCAAGTAGATGATGTAAAGACACCGTGGCAGGATGTCAGTAAGTTATTTGGATGCGCGGCTACTGCTGGAATATCAAATTATTGTCATTAATAATGACTCATTATTTAAGAGGAAGAAACTAAAACTATGCCCAGGTGGCTAAAGATCATATCTCATGCCTATTATTATGACATACTGTCAATTACTTGGAATTGAAACCTATATTTTCACTTTTCTACTTGAACTTGACCATCTCCACCTGCTTAGGTCCTGCCACTGTGCGCTTACTATTTATAGCTACTTAATTATTATAATTGCTCATATTGAGACAGCATAAAACTACTAAATGAAACTCATATAGCAAAGCGTCCATCGAAATGCACAGGCGTTTCCGAATTAATTTTTTTTATTTCTACATATTATAATATTGCCCAGAAGCATAGAAAAGTTATAAAAATTAATAGCAATACAATCTTCTATTCTACCGAAATTCTTTTCGATTTTACATTGCACCCGTAACAAAAATAAACATTTCGCATTCATTTTGCATAAAAAACTAAACTACAAGCAAACGACAGACGTTAAAAAATTAGAATGGAAAGAAATGTGCGTTAAAATAAGCAAAGCCTGCTATAAAAATTAACAAAGATTTAACAAAAAGTATTTTAAAGCCAATACTTATCAATAGCAATCATAAATAAAATTGCAGTTCAATTTTTAAAAAAATAACTCAACCATCAAACGTATTTTTACGATGTCGAAACTTCATCTTCTGCAGCATTCTAAACTTCATTCAGCAAGAGGCTTTCCTGTGCAAAAAGACTTCATTCATTTCCTCTACTCTTTAGAATCATCCACACCACCGGTAGTGATCGCAAAAGTGGCTTCAGACTCTGGTAAATCAGGGCTGCAAAAGTAAATTCATGGATTGATTAATAAATATTCAACAACTATAACAAAACCATGAAATTGAAATAGGTTTAGTTACCTGTCATATATCTTGGCAATCCTATTCTCTGCCCTACCCTTGCGAAGAGATATCCGGGTTGTTGACGCATGAGCCAAAATATTACCCCCAATAGGTTTCTTTGGATCAGCCTAGATTTGGTTTAAGAAATAGATTTTTATGACTAAATGATTTATGAATGTTCAGTCAGGTATTACGTGCTGAATTGAACTGTAACTAAATTCAATTATTACAAGTAGCTTGACTTACTTGGAAACTCATCGTTGCTCCGGGGTCAGAAGTCATCTGGTTAGTTACAAATATAGCCATGTTGTACTCCTCCGACATCTTTTGCAGCCTGGAAAGCATTTGAGCCAGTTTCTGCTGACGCTCTGAAAGTTCTCCCCTTCCGCTGAAGTCAACTCGAAATAGGGCCATGATGGAGTCTACAATCTAAAATAAGGAAATAATTTTGTACAGTTCATTTGCTACGCATACAATGAATAGTTTCATCTAATTATTGATAATTATGAACGCTTGTGATGACAGAAGCAGAGCAAACTTACCAACAGCTTATAGATTCCGGCTTCTTCGTGACATTTCCCAGCAACTAAGTCAAGCAATTCAAATTGGTGTTCGGATGTATACGCACGAGCGTACAAAACATTGTCCAACACAGCGCTTTGATCCAAATTGAAACGATCTGCGATGTCTTTGAGCCTATCCGGACGACTAGATTGGAAAACGATCAAAATAAACCAGGTGAAACGGTGCAACTTCATGATTAGCATTTAATTACGATAAACTATTACATTGCCCCAATAATACTTACAAAGTGTTCTCCGTGTCAATGAAGATTACTTTCCCCCCTGAAAATCCATTGTTACTAGGAATTTGGGTCGTGACACACAAAGTGTGTGAAAGCTGAGTTTTTCCAGTTCTGAACTCCCCAAATGCTTCCGTGATTGCCATTGACTCGATCCCTCCGCCAAGTAATTTGCTATAAAAAGAGAATATTGAATAAGAATACAAAATATTTACTTGACCACGTCAACATTGAAAAGAATAAAGTAAGTTTTGTCATATTTCCTCGTACTCCAACTCCTTGGAGCCAGTGGACACCCGGAATACAGCTTTCCTCTTGTCACAGAACTGGAGAGCCGTGAGGAAGCCACCATTATCCAGTTTCTGACAGGCTTCCTTGATCTTCTCCACCTTGACTTCGGAGAGACCTTTGATGTTGCATAACTTCTTTTTGGTGCACATGATCACTCCCTTGATGGTGCAGATCCCCACGGATTTCAGCTTCTTGATGTCGGCAACATTCTATCAAACATAAAAATCATATCATGTCATAAATCATTCGCCTATCACCCATCTTCATTAATTCATTTTGTCACTCTGGCAGTAAATGCTCCAAAATGTCTCTTACGATTCCATGATTCTGGAGCAAGTCAATATCCTGGAAGCAGTTCTCCTCATCCTCCAGATCCATCACTGAGATGTCGTGGCCATCACTGACAATCGTCTCGTTGGCATCATCCTGGGCCTTCTCCTTTTGCTTCTTCGCTTTGGTTGCCATCTTGCTTCCTCCCCCTCCCTTCTTATGAACCTCCTCCAAAATCACTTCCTCGTTCCGTATGACCCCAAAACAACCTGCGGAAAAATACAAAAAAAAAAACACCAAATTAAAAAGTTAATTACACTAATTATGATTCATTTTAATTGCACTACATACATCACCTAAAAAAATTAATTAACTGCAATTTCCGGATAGGTTAAATTATAAATTAATACTTATCCTCAAATCATATGCCAATTTCAATAAATTGCCTACCACAATCCAATCACCAATCTGCTTATCAGGCCAAGACCAAACTGCTTATCTTAACTTATTTAAAGGATTTCAGATAAGCCTTTTTAAAAAATTTAAAACGCTTGAATTTGAACGCACCAACAAAACCAACTCCCTCCAAACGTCAGTCACCTCCAACACACTCCTCCAAAGCGTTTTCAATCCAGCCAGCCCCTCTAAAAAAATTAACTAATTAATCACTCCACCCTCCCTAATTAAAACCCCCGAACTCCCAAAAACTAAATCAAAATTAGCTAATTAATCCTCCTCCTCCCAACAATTAAAAATTTAATTTAATTAACGATTTCCATTCAAGTCCCGCTCAGCTCCACACTCAAAAGCAAACTAAATTTCAAAACTGGAATGAATGGCGGAAGATGAAAATGACCAAACGAAACTTGACCTCTTAATCTCGAAGCATATGAACTATGAAATGAATGACAACTGAAACTGACTTGTTGACATGTTTCGATTTGAAACTTTTTGAAATCCAGTTTCCTCTTTTCCTTTTCCTCTTTTCATTTCCCAACCCAATTCATGCAACAACGCAAAAAGGCAAAGAGCTACCAACTTTGTTCTTCACCCATTCCATTTAAATGAAGTTGAAGTGCAACCAAACTTTCCGGCCTTCCCATTGGCTGTTGAGCCGAAGCGGAGAAAACGGCGCGGAAATCAAATGCCTCCTTTTCAACGTGCATTGAGTTGGTTTGGAGTGTAAAATGCTAAATGGGTAGGTGCATGTGTTTTGGGCTGCGTGCTTTTTTACTTGTCTTCTTCTCTTGTTGATCAAGTGCATTCAGAAAAGCGAAAGCCAATCTGAGAAGTTTGAAGTTCCGTCAGTTTGCGAATTAAATTAACTAACTTGTCTAATAATAATTAATTAAGTGTTGATAACAGGACAGGGCTAATTAACTATTTTGAAGGTGTTGTGCGATTTAGCCGAGTTTTATTGAAGTTCTCCTCAGTGAAGCGACCCAGCCGAGAGGACTTTTAACGTTTGACGAATCTTTGAAGAAAGCTGATTTGATTAACAATCAACAATTAAAGTTAAACTTTAAACTACATTAATCATGGTAAGATCCTTAATCTTAATTATAATTGTGCATTTTTAATTAATGGTGATGTTGGATGTGATGAAATGGGTTATTTGCTGTTATTTTTAATTACTTTGATTTTGCTAACCTTTTCTGGGATTTTTGTTTTCTTTGTATGTGTTGTTTTTATTTAGACCGAAGAAGTGAACCCCAAGGCCTACCCCTTGGCTGACCAGGTGCTGACCTCCAAGATCCTCAACTTGGTCCAGCAGGCGGCCAACTACCAGCAGCTGAAGAAGGGGGCCAATGAAGCCACCAAGACGCTGAATCGGGGCCAGTCCGAGTTCATCGTGATGGCGGCGGATGCGGAGCCGTTGGAGATCCTCCTCCATTTGCCGTTGCTCTGTGAGGATAAGAATGTCCCATATGTCTTCGTTCGTTCCAAGCAAGGTAAGATAAAAAGATGATAATTAATTGACATTTAAAAATTAAAATACGAACCATTAAACTGAACTATTTAATTAAAATGCATTTAATTATGATTTTTTTGCAGCGTTGGGACGCGCCTGTGGAGTCTCCCGACCCGTCATCTCCGCATCCGTGATTTCGAACGAGGGCTCCCAGCTCAAGCCCCAGATCACCACCATCCAGCGAGAGATCGAGAAGCTTTTAGTGTAAAAAGAAGGACCATTGTTGACAGTTGAAGTTGAAGATTCTCTTTTGTTTTTTTTTTGCTACTGTTTTACTTCATTTCGCTATTTTTGCATTGTTTGTTTTCTTTCATTGAACATGTTACTATTATTAATTTAATTAATGTATAGTCATTAATTAACATTTATTTACCCTCTCTGAACCTGTTTGAAACATGAAGCAATTTATATAAAGAAGAATTATATAAAAATATAAATACACAATTATTTGATCCTGATTCTATATTTTATTTTTACCGGTTTATCGATATTTTGTCGTTAAAAGTTAAGTTTAAAATTCAAACCATCTAACCCAACCATATAATATTAATTGCCTTCATTTCCAATTTGTAGATACAATTAATTTTCATACGTATTATTATTGTGGTTAGGCAGGCAGGATTTAAAACATCGAAATTGCATGTTGCATTGAATCTGACGGGGCGAGAACCGAGATCAGATCAACTTTTCGAACATTGATTATGAAAAACCAATCATTCCATAATTGCAATTGAGCCAATTTTCTTGCATTATCAATTATCATCAATCGCCATATATCTCATATCGGATTTAGTTTGTAATTTGAAATCTCACTTAACTAATTAATTAGTAATTAAGTTAAGCTCATAAAAACACTAAAAAGGCTGGATTCTGAAAAATGTTAGTTTCAGATTTAGATTAGATGCTCAATTTCATTTCATGAATGACACAAGAACAACATCAACAGATTCTCAAAATGCCCCGACTTCCCAAAATGCAACATGCCGCAAAGCTTCATTCAACTTCACCATTCTCACATGGCAAGAGTTAGATCAGCAGAAGAACAGAACAGAACAGAACAGGCAGGGAAGAAGAGCAGAAAACATGTTTTAGACATCATCAAATCCAGAACACATTTCTGAAGTCTGAAGGAAGTGCATTTAATTTGTCTCGTTGAATTACGTAATTTAATTTTAATCTTGCTTCCCTTAACTTAACTAATTGCCAGTGAAGGGTGAAAGTGGTGCATTGGCAGTTGGCATTATTATCAAGAGCGGAAGTGATTTCGACGAGCAAAGTGGCCAACTGACAGGACCGACGAAGGATAACTTTTGATAATTAATTAGTTAAAGTTAGTTAACTTACCTCTGCAGACCTGAGTGGGATCATTATTCCTCACCGTCGCCCTCAGTTTAATTAACAGCAGCCACCATGCCGAAAGCCAGGAAGGCGACGCAGAAGTCCCGTTCCGGGTCTTCCAGGAGTAACCACAGCATGAACCCGGAACGGAAGGTGGAGTCCCTCAAGGGGGTCGCCAAGCCCAGGGACAAGGCCACCATCAAGAGGCTCCAGATGTACAAGAACTTCAAGCCCAAGAGGGACCGAACCGGGAAGATCGTTAAGGCAGCCCCATTCCAGAACACCCTGCCCTCCGGTTCCGTGGCCAGGATTGAGCCCAATATCAAGTGGTTCGGGAACTCCAAGACGATTTCACAGAGTGCCCTTGAGAAGTTCCAGGAGGAGTTGGGGAAGGCCCAGAAGGACCCGTATCAGGTACATATTTATGAAATGATTTGCGTAATTACTTGACTGATTTGATTTAATTGTGAAGAAAATTGCTGATTAATTTTTGGTCTTTTTTCGCAGGTTGTAATGCGGGCGACGAAACTGCCGATAACCCTGCTGGAAGCCAAGGCGAAGCAGGCCAGGGTCCATATTTTGGACACGGAAAGTTTTGGCAGCGTTTTCGGGAAGAAGAAGATGAGGAAGCGGCCAAACATCAGCGTCACCGAGCTGACGGATTTGGTCCAGATGGCGGAGAAGAAGGCGGGGACGTATGACGCCAGCAAGGATAGGGACTTGGTTCGAGACGCTCCGGACATGTGGGCCCCTCCCAGGGAGTGGGTGATGGCTGCTGGTCAGAGCAAGCGGATTTGGAATGAGCTGTATAAAGTGGTTGACTCTTCTGATGTAATTATTCAAGTAAGTTGATTGTGTTTTAAACTTACAATTAATGATTAACTTTTGCGTTTGGAATTGGAACATGATTTGGATTCATCAAGATTATGGACATTGTCATGATATGATATGCTTTTTCTATATTTTGATTAGGTTTTGGACGCCAGAGACCCAATGGGCACCCGATCCCCACCGATCGAGAAGTTTCTCAAGAAGGAAAAATCCTACAAGCACCTTGTCTTCGTCCTGAACAAGGTGGACTTGGTCCCCACCTGGGTTACCCAAAGATGGATTCAGATACTCTCCAAAGAATATCCAACCCTGGCCTTCCACGCTTCCATCACTCATCCCTTCGGAAAAGGATCTTTAATCAGTCTTCTCCGTCAATTTGGCAAGCTTCACGATGACAAGAAGCAGATTAGTGTGGGGTTTATTGGCTACCCAAATACGGGAAAGTCCTCAATCATCAATACGCTCAAGTCACAGAAGGTCTGCAAGGTGGCTCCAATCGCCGGTGAGACTAAAGTTTGGCAGTATATCACCCTAATGAGGCGAATCTACTTGATCGACTGCCCCGGAGTTGTATATCCATACGAAGAATCGGACACGGATAAAGTTCTGAAGGGTGTTGTTCGAGTGGAACTGGTCGAGACGCCAGAGGATTACATCCCCACGGTTTTAACAAGAGTTAAGAAGCAGTATATGGCCAAGACTTACAAAATCGAGGACTGGACTGATTCAGATGACTTCTTAACGAAATTGGCGAGAAGGACCGGGAAATTGTTGAAAGGGGGTGAGCCAGATATAAATGCAGTTGCTCGAATGGTCTTAAATGACTGGCAGAGGGGGAAGTTGCCTTATTTCGTCGTTCCAGAAGGATATGAAAACCCTTTACCTAAGAAGCAAAAGCAAGCCAGAACTCCTGCCGTGGGCGAGAGCATCCCTCTGAAAGACGAAAAGCCGACGGAAGACACAAAGGCTCCAGAAGATGTTGAAGTTGCAGCACCTCCAGAAAATGATAAGGAGAAGCCAAGTGTTGCCCAGAACCTGAAGAAAATTGTTGTTGGCTTGGACTATGCGGATGAGGATGTGAAGCCAATAAAAGAAGATAAAGTTGACGTCTATGACAGCGATATCGAGGAAATCGACAGTCAAGATAGTGATGATGACATTCAGGAAGTTAAAAACACTTCAAAGGCCGTCGATGATGACTCCAGTGACAGTGACGCCGATTCCGAAGATGGCCACATGGAAATGTACAAGTCACTGAAGAAGGGGAGCAAGGGAAATAAAGTAACCCCCGTCAAAACTGTAAGCCTAACCCCAAAATCAAAGAAGGCAAAAGGTTTGGAAGTTGTAGCACTCCCCCCAGTTAAAGGTCTGAAAAGGCCTGCAGCATACTCTGAAGACGAATCGGAC
The DNA here is from genome assembly GCA_034700485.1 of Pseudosinella alba. NCBI lineage: Eukaryota > Metazoa > Arthropoda > Collembola > Entomobryomorpha > Entomobryidae > Pseudosinella > Pseudosinella alba. The sequence goes on from JAQIXQ010000402.1 coordinate 16,753, forward strand.
GATGAAGTAGTTGAAGACGTTGTTGGAAGCATCAACAAGAAGAAAAGCCTGACAAAGTTGACTAGTAAGCAAAAGAGAAGGATGGAGAGGGATAGTAAGCAAAAGAAAATCGGTAGTAACTTCTATGAAACGACCAATGTGAAAAATAGGAATAGGGATAGGAAGACACCTCGACCCCCAAATAAGAAGCGATAAATTGTATTACATTGTAATTTTGTTATATTTAGTTTTTAAAATATATTATTTTGTTTGTTCTTGACCATCGTTAGTTGTTGAAATTGAAACTTGTGTTACGCATAGGTATACTTTCTTTTGTAGCTCACTATTTGCATACATGAACCAAACTTACCTATTAATCGTTATTGTTAATGCTCTGTAGATAATCCTTCGTCGATCTATAAGTTTAAGTCTAATCAAGTCGCACGAAAATATATGACAGGACATTATCTATCGTTAATCTATTGACTTTGTTTAAATTATGCAATTTGTGTAAAAATAAAATATTTTTAAAAAACTACTTCGATTGTGGTAGCCCATATTATTACCAGATACTTAAGTATTAAATATTTATATTGCATAACCGGTAATGGTTTAACAGAAACATGAAAGCATATTAAATATATCATATCACGATTGGTGGCATTGAAGAAGAAATTACGCCTCCAACAACTTGTACTCGTAAATTTCGCCATATAGGCATCCCCTCGAGCATTTCCACTTCCATAAATACCGATACTCCCAACAAAGTACAACAATCAAATAAATTAAACAATGACAGCATGAAACCGAAACTCGTAAACTAGCATCTTGTTCTATTCTCTTGGCTAAACTATATTGTACTCCTCCTCACACTCACACCGCCACCACTGTTCATAGATACTTATTGCTACCCACTTCCAAACACAAATAAATTGCAAGTAAAGTGTCTCAGATTGGCACAGTCATTCATCAAGGAGGCACAGCAGAGGGCCAGAGATAAACTTTATTCACTTATCCTATTTTCATGGGCTCGGCTCGGAGGAGAAAGTGACATGGGCTGGTGTGGTGTGGTGGATGGGGAAGTGGAAAGACAAGAGAGCCGAGAAAAGGGAAAGTGAATTTGTGGACTCCTGTATTTATCCCCCACATTTGGAACATAATGCTTTCCTTTACCAAGGAATATAACTTCGGGATCAATCCAAATCTGTGAATTACATACCACATACGCTGAAGATACAGGGAATGAAAATTTAATCTTGCTAAAAACGAGACAATGACAAATCACGGTAGGCTTCCACCGGAGACAACTCACTTCACATGTATGGCTTGATGTGGAGCGAGACGAGTGTGGGTCCGTGGCATATGGCTTCTTAGCCATGGCTTTGATGGAGGAGTCGAGGTTCGGTGGAAGATGCCTTTTTATGGGGAGATGATGATGATGCCCTATGCTTGGTGCAATATTTGCGGTCGTGAATTGACATCAATTGATAAAGTAAAAGTGCTTGGGTGATACATCGGTCCTGAGTAATTTTACTAAATATGCTCCCATAATCCGTTCATTATTATATAAGTAAGTTATTTGTTTCAGAATAAATAAACTCCAAATTAAACTGCTTCCAAAAATTACATTTCGCTAGAAAATTCTTACCCGAAAAATACAAGTCATATGAAATCATATTATTATACATACGATCCTTCATAAAAAATATTCGGATGGAAAAGGGTTGTTGGGTTTGGATTTGGATAGATGTGATCCGAATCCCTGATTTTCATGATGTAATAATATCAATTTTCTGAATATAAAGTACATAGTGTCACAGATTCAATTTTCCAGAGTTTCTTCCAATTTCAATCAATAAAGCCTACACAAAGTAAATATGCTAAAGGGAAAAGTTTAGCTAAATCAATGTTAAGCCATATATGACGAGGACGGGCCTTTCCTTGACTGTAAGGATCAGGGCTCATCCGAGCATAGGCATTTTCTTATTCCTTTATCTTTCCATTTTATTTACCTAAAATTATACATAAAAAAGGTTAAGGTAAAAAAATAGTATAAAAGTCTAATATAAGTAATTCCTTTCCCATGTCTCCGTTCTGACTTTTCCCATCCTTGGAAAATAAGATTTTGGGTAAGAAGTTTATAAAAGGGAAAGTGGAAATTCAAACTTGGCATTCGAATGAAGAAGGTAAAAACTAACTTGTTCAAATTGATTAAGCTGACAAAGCTAATTCCATTTAGATGTCTGCATTAAACATGGAATATGGGAATATGGGCCTGCTTTCTCCCAGTTATATGAGCCATGAGCACATAGCGAACACCTTTTCCTTTCCTTCCTAATCATATTTCGCCTTCTTCATTTTTACCGGATGATAAAGAAAGCTAGAAGATCCGATAATTTTTCCCATCTTTACTCAATTCATTGTCCCCAAATTTTGGAGAAAGTGACGTACATCTTTTCGAAGGAAGGAAACTGTGATTCGATTCATTCTCAAATCTGATCCTTTCCCTTTGCTCTTCCTTCTGAATAATACCCGGGACATTTTCTTACATAAATAATATAAACTTCACAGTCTTAAATTGGCTTCTATTCTTCTAAGACCTTTCTCCAGGTATACGCACATGGGCATAGTTATATTGTTCTTGATGTGACGATGTAGGTAATTGATTAACAACTTTATTGCATTAAGTTAACCCAGAATCCTCGGGAAAAAAGAAGTTTATCCGATGCTTTATATAATTTAGAAATTAAAATTTCAATAAAACTCCCTCCTTCTCTAGAGTCTTCCCCATTCTCTCCCTGGCTGAGCTGGAATTTGGATTTGGGAACCGAGCAAGATATGGAAATTGGTTAAATTAAGAAGAGGAGTCGACTCGAGACCGAGAATGAAGCCGGCATGGAGAAAGCTCTCTTAGTAAAATAAAAGTACAATTTTTCGTATTCCACCCCGCACACATCTCCTTTAAATTGTGTTTGATTGTATAGGATTTAGGAATGGGAGCATCCTTCTCTGAGCTAAACTTTGTGTTTGCATAAGTAATACAATATTAGAGAAGTGGATGAAAAAGTATGCGCTTTCTCCCTCTCCAAAAACTCCCGGAGATTATGCCTGTTGCCATTATTGTCGTTTTTGGAGTCTCCTTTCTCCGGTTTCTTTTGGAGCCCGGACTCTGGAGCCTTTTTTATTACTATTATTGCTCTGTTGACATTTCATATTGAAAATTTCCCCTTGTCATCCCCCTAATTGGATTGTATACATTTTCCCTGCATAACTGTATCAAAAATATGTGTCTTCATATTTGGTGAATTAGTTAGTGGCAGTCATGAATGAAAAGAGATAGTTGGTGGAGGAGGAAGGAGGGGGACTCTCGCTAAAGATGCAAATTAAGGGGCACAATTGAATAATAGGGAAAATGTTTTGGAATTTAACTTCAAACAAGTTTTTTATACATAGCCTTAAATACATTTATTCCGTTAAGCAAGTTGTATTCATTTGTGAAGTGGGGAAAGTGGTGGTGGAAACTATATCCCGGGAAGGGAACGGGAACAGGCACACTCACTTTGTGGTAATTGCACTTCCCTTCGTTATTCCCAGGATATTATGTAAATACACCCCCGGTCTAAATCTAAATTCATTCATGAGACTTGATTTCTCGGAGAGAAAGTTTTTCTACGACAGGGCTTATTCCGCCTTCTCCGAATTTTTTGCTCTGTTTCTGTTGTAAATTCGTTTACACGAGTCAAGACGATAATATAATTTACTATGCTGTGGGGTAACTGATGGACTTGTATTTTTATAAAGCTGCAAAGTTTGCAGTGCAAACTATGTAATCCATAAACAAATAAACTTTTTAAAAAACATTCATGCTTTCATATTCCATGTCACAAATCATCAAATTTTGAGTTGCCAATTCCCTCCTTGCATACAGATTCCCTGATTTGATTAATTCAATTTAGGGGAAATTGCATAAGTAGCATAAAAAAGATAAAAATGAATAACTTTCTGATAAATGAACTAAATCATATAAAATATCAGTAAATGCCACTGTTTCAGACTATCATATTCCCGTTGGGTTGCATTGAGAATTAAAATGAATTTTTGTAGGTATCCATGTTATGGCCACCGGATCGGACTATGAACGAGAAAAGGTGAGAAATGTTCCCCTTCCTAATGTGACATTTACAGATATTCATCCAGCTCCATATTTCCCTTTCACATTTGGCAGTCATGCATGCTTAAAACATGTGTAGAAAATTGATCTAGATGAAGACATATTACCTAATACTTACGGTAATATGATCAGCCTTGGCATAAAACTTCTTTTAAAACCCCTTTTCCTACAAACTCTATTACCCTTTCACGTCCATCCCCCAGTTCAAGCCAAGCTGACTGGACTGACCAGACCAAAGAGGGATTACAAATTTGTGAGAATTTGTTGGGAAATTGATGTATTCTTTCCCTCAAGTCATGTTGGCCTGGCCTGGGCCATGCCATGGGATGGATGACTTTTAAGGAAACCTAAAATGTGGTAAATTGTAATATTATCTCTACATCTACCTGAGAGAAAGTCAAGTCCAGCTCAAGAAGATCTCTCTCCCAAAGTGAGAGAAAGAAATAGAGATAAGCTAGCCAAAGTGATGTTAACTGACCCGAATGGCAGGGGTGGATGGAATAATAATGAAACTTTCAAGAGGAATATCCACATTTTATACAATTTTTTCTCACTTTTTTTCTCCTCTCCTTCCTTCCATTGCCCCTTTTTCATCCTTAAATTTATTATTATTTTTCGGGGCTGCTTTTTATTCAATAAAGTTTAGCTCTCTGTATGGGATGGTGGGAGAAAGCCAGCCAAGGAAAGACATATAACCATGAAGTCACTTTCTCCATTCCCTCATGATGATCATCATCCTCATCATCCTCACACCAACATGTTTGTCTTACTTATCGCTGGCTAATGCCAGGAGTGACCGTTGGCCATTATGGGAATTTACGAGGGAGAAATTGAGAACAGCCACCTTGCTGAATTATGAATAGCTAGTCCCATCCCGTTTTCTGTAATATGCTTACTTACTACTTTCTCTTTCTCCAGTTGGCTCCTCTGTTAAAATACTTACGTGGGATATTGTCAGTGGCCATTATATTATTATGGATGGCAGAAACGGGAAAAGTGAAGATAACTTCTGATTAGAGTCCAAGTCAGTTTAAAATTTGGAGCAGAAAAGCATCATAAAAACTAACTTAGGTTCATTAATATGGAAGCGTTAATCCATAATTTTGAAAGTAGAATGTTATACGAAATTAAGCTTGTATTTTGATTAATATTTTTATTCGGATTCGCTACTTAATTAGTAGCAAGTAAACTTCAATGAGCTGGTTATTCAGACAATTCTGAAATCTCATGTAGCCCCAGCCCAGTCGTATCAGAAATATATGTTAAATGTTTTCAGCATTGTCTAGATTTTACTTTTACTCACTTATTGTGCCCACTCCCTATTACCTAAAAAGCTATATAATATTATCCTGATACCTAAATACTGTCCAGCTTATTATTAGCTGAACTGAAAAGATAGCATTATTGTCTTTGTCTTTCCTTCCCCTCCATCTCCACCCGAACCGAACCAAACTTCCCATATCTCCCAGATCAATTATTACATGAGACCTATTCAGATCTATTCACATTCACCCTACTCACTTATCACCATTTTAGCTGAGGTTATGTGTATTTCACACTTACGAAAGGAGGAAGTCCAGGAAAGGAATCGGTTCGGTGGTGGTTGGGTTTGATGGGGCTGCTAAAGATACACATGCGACAATATAGCAGGAAGCTAGCAACCCCAGATCTAGTTCCAGTCCACCTCCATAGTATGATATGATATGGGATATGTGAGGAGCACTCTTTCTGGGAGAGCCTCACATTTACTTACAATGCTCTGGGATCTCTTTTCTCTTTGTTAAAATCAGAGTTTATCCGAAAACACGCCGAACTTTTGTATCATTCCTCATCCTCCCCTCAATCCGAGCAGATATCAACTTGATTGTTGGAGAGTTGTTCTGAAGAACCCAAAGTTGGAGTCGTTTCTGCCTGGTCACATATTTCATCACGCGAGTTCATATTTAAAATACTTGTATGAAGTGTAATTAAATTAATTAACATTTCTGCCAAGTTAAATTTTTGTTTCAAATACATTGTTAGCCATACATATTGTGAGTGTAGTCAATAGAGAGGAGTTTTCCTTCTTAATTAATTTAATTTGTGTGAGTATGGAGAAGTTGACAGAGTTCGTGACAAACTCCTTTGTGGACAAGGAAGTAAAATTCCTCCCTACAAAAAGTTCTCCAAAGTTGGAGCCCTTGTCTCCCCAAAATAATCACTGCGGTAGTGGAAGCAGGGGCAGCCGGAGCAACACCTCAGCCACCAGCAATGATGAGGAAGAGGGTGGCAGTGGCGGTGACAAAACTTTCCATCATAAAAGTCAACGAGCTGACCCCTCCGGCAATCACTCCAGAAATTCCAGTGTCTCCCCCTCCGCCGAGGAACGGAAAGAATATATCAAATTGAACAACAACAACAATAACCTCATCGACAGCAATCACAATCCGGCGGAGAGGAAGGAGCAGCGGGCCAATGAAAAGTCTTCAAACGTCTTAAAAAGGGGTAAGGGGGAAATAAAAAAAAATTCCCATGAACTTTCACTTGGCATGACCCTAATTAATTAAATATTTCCAAATTACTCCGGAAAAAGTTTCGTTTGATGAGGATTCCAAAGTGTAAAGTCTAAACTTGCCCGCAGCATCATATCATAATACATATCGGAGAGGCTGGGTAGCTGGGAATTTGCAAATACATTTTTGATCCCGGCTCTCCCTAACCAATTCTGATTTTATTAGGTGGCCTTTATTGCGCTAATTAACAAGTTTTTACTTTGCTCCCAGTAAAATTTTCAATCTGAATAATTAATTTACACCGAAGCAAAAAAAAACGTTACAGGAGAGAAAGCACACTTATAAATACATCCATACCGGAGCAAATGCGCCCAAGTAAATCCAAAGCCAAGCCAAGCCAAGCCACCCAATTTTTATCGGAGAAAAATAAGCCATGATAACTTTTAAGAATCTTATACATATGGACATATCCGAAAGCTTTAGACAATCTTTCCATGAATTTAGCCGAAGATTAAATCGGTAACCTATCCACTCGCTGTCAGCACCATCAAATTACCAAAAACTCTCATACATGAATGTATATTTAAGTTAAGACTGGTTAAGACAGTCTTATCTTGCCTATGACTATGACTATATCATATCCATAAAATGAAATCCGGGGCTGTTAAAATGTGATGAAAAGTAAAAGTTTATGGCAAATGGCAACTTTTTCCTCCCTATTAACACCTTTTCTCTCCCGGGCACTTACTTTCTTTACTGGGCAAAGTACGCCATGCATGTTAATTATAAAAGCATGTATCAAGCATATACTCATTAATAAATGGCTACGTAGAGAAAAAAAAAATATTCATTAAAACAGAAGCTTGAATTAAGCCTCTGTTAGGGAGAAAGGAGGGGAAAGTGTTTAGTGACTCATATCTAAAACCATACCATGCCATATCATCCTTTTCTACTTTAATATAAAGTTTAATATCAACTTGTTCTTCTAACTCTAAACCTAATCCAACCGACCAAGACCAAGACCAACCCGCCTACCACCCCCAGAAAAAAAAACCGGGGCTTCACACTAAAAAGGGAATCCTGAGGCGGAGTAATTAACTAAATTAATAAGGCACTTGGACTCTTCCCTTACAGCCAGATTTATAACTTTCTTTATTAGCCCCTTTCTTCCTCCTCGCCTCCACTTACTTTACTTTCCGGAGGAGGAGGAGGAAGCTTTACTTTTACATGCGGCCGTGGTGTCATTATCAATGTTGAATTAGGTTTGTATATATAACTAGGTATACATTTATTAATTAATGAAGTCTGCTATATAATGGAGGAGCATTAAAACTTACGTTTATAGCTGGAATGAGTCTCTCTACCCGGTTATGATGCATAATTTAAAGTTATTTTATTAGGAAAAAATCAAGCCATATGCATATAAACGTATTAATAGTTTAAGTGACTAGTCCGGAGTAAAGTAAACAGGAGGAACCCATGCTTAATTAACTATGCAGGATGTAACTGTTTTGGAATATAAATGAACACCCAATTCGGGGAGAAGGGAAAAGATTTGATGTGTTTTCGGGAGAGAAACTAGAGAAAGGGGTGGTAAAATGTTGTTATGTTGGGGAGAAAGTACGAAGGAAACATATACATATAAATAGGTACATTTATTCATGTGGGCCTTGTTTTAAATACATGGTTAATTTTGAGTCTAGTACAAATTAAGAATAGAAAGGGCTTCCAACAAGGAGTGTACTTTCTCTTTATCACATTAACCTGATAAAGTTTATCTAATAAGAAAAATAAACAGGGAGTTAACACTTTTTATTCCCCTTTCTGGGAAATTGCATGATCCCATCCCTCCTCCGTATAAACTGATTTCTCGTAAATGAATAAGTGAAAGTTAAAGTAAAAAAGTTTTTAATTAGCAAGTTCGGTAGTTCGGCTCTTTATAGCTGTATCATCCCATGCATATTTATGGTTATAAGACCGTACCCATTAATTATTGAATTGAATTGAAAGCTTATGTTGTTGAGGTTGAGAGTTGGACTAATTGTTGTCATTGATCATTAACTATTATTAAAAATTCGGGAATTAACTTTCCCTGATATTGATTGGAACGAATTGCATGAAATAAACGAAGGGATCGAAATTAAGACACCTCCAGTTCCAATGTCTTAATTTCGACCCCTCCTTTGAACCTAATTAGCACTTCATAACTGTATTAAATATTTTAGCACCATCCAAGTTTTTATGTAATTTTCCACAACTCAATTTTTTATTAGATGAGATAATCGTTGGCAAATAGAATAATTACAAAGGCGACAATTATGGGATTGGGATTGGGACTAACAATGTAGAGTGGTAATTTTTCATTGTTACAGTGTTAACATGATTTGATTATATTAAGTATATACATTGATTTTACAGGCATGAACAAAATCTGCTTTCTCGATCGAGCATAAAAATCTGTCCCTTGTGAGAACTATTATTATGGAATGTGGATACCTACAACCAATATGAAAGGAGCATATAAATAGGTATGCACTTTCGTAATCAAATTAAGGGTAGGTATGAGTATGTTCTTTAAAAGACCATGAGAGAGTACCATTTTTCCCTTCACTTTTCCTCTCCTTTGTCGGGCGGTGAACCAAAACGCAAACTTTTCCCCCACTTTGTTACAAACAAAAATAATGGATAAGCATTTTTCTCCCCATTCATTACGATTACGCATAGCTCCGTAGAGTCATCTATTCGGGTCGAGTCGAGTTGGTAGCCCAATTATCACTATCACCCATGTAGAGAAAGGCTTGCATTAGAGGGAGGCTTGTTCCAAGGTACTTACAGAATTCACCGTACCTCTATAATAAAATCAAGGATTTAATGAATCTCAGCTTAAGTGAATAATATGGTAAGAATCAGTTTCTGTAAACATAAACATGTTACCGAAGTACAAAATAGTGAAGTGAAGGAGAAAGTGAATTTTCATTTCTTAAACTTATGTATGTATGCTGTTGGCAGTGTTGATGTTGGTCTGGATATAGGTATGATATGGGGGAACTGAGATTTAGCTTTTTCCAGCATACAAATTTTTCCCCTTCACTCCTCTTCCTTCCTCATATTCTTTCCCCAATATTACTCTCCGCAAATTCACGAGACATCCCCATTTACTATTAAATTTGTTACACACTCAACAGAAATAAAGGGAAAGTAAGTAAAATGATAAGATGATGATGCCGGTGCTCCGGCCGGGGTTCATGTATAAATGCTCAACTATGTAACAATTTGTTACAATAAGCACATATATACTCACTCACTATAAAAGTATCTCTAATATATATGCTTTTTGAGAGCAATGAAAAATGTTTCAATTAAATAATCTTCTCTTGATTTCTTTTGGGGTTTGTCTTTTTTCTCCTTGTGCCCTTCTCCTCCCCTTCCCTTCTTACTTTATTTCGGGAGAGAGAATAAGGCGGCGGGTTGTGCGGGGAGGGAAACCTATTTCATCTTGTTATGTTAACATTATCACATCACACTTTTATTCTTATTCCTTAAACAATGGAAGAATATAGGTACAATGTACACATTTACAACGGGTGTATTACTTATGTACATGATCTATTTATACAATTTTTTCCCTTCTCGTCGACCGTCTGGGACGACTAAGCAGTTGAACCGACCGAGAACAAAGCCAAGCCAGAACCAGGGCCGGGGAACAGAGCTAAAGGACGACCCTCTCTCCTCAATTCATTTCCCTTTTTTATCAAGTTCCTTGTTTTTCATCCACTATCTTAGTCTTAGTCACACCACTTACTACTTACTTTCCCTTCCAGAGAGAGAGAGGACTGACAACATATAACTTGGTTTATAATCTTCATTATTATTTTGTTGCATTTTTCTTTCCCACCCAACCCAGCCCAGCACCTTACATATTACATTATTGTGTAGAACACCCTGAAAGTATCATGTAACTTTACAAGATCCACTTTCTCCTCCAAAGTAATTCATCTATGTTGAATTTTGGAGGTTGTGGAGTGGCTTGGAGGAGTGGAATGGAGGGAGGATGGAGGATGTTGATGATAAGCTGTTGTTCTTGGCAGTTGGCTTGCTCTCATTCATGTATGTAGGCACCTTACTTACAGATTGTAAATGTGAAAGAAAACAGCATGTTGCAAATTGCTTTCATGAAGGTTCTCTCCAGCAGATATTTATCAGTGGGAGAGATAAATAAAAATGAAGACAAATTGCTTAATATATGCCCAGGTTTTTTTTATTCCTTTATACAAAGAGTATAGCATACTATGACATGATGTGAGATGGGCCTCATGACAAGGGTGATATGATGCGAAATTGTGTAAATAAATTTAAGAATAATTTAGAAGAAATGTTGTTGGGGAAAGTTGGAGGAACAATTTAACTTTTAACATATGAAAGCTGTCCAATTTCCGTAATATTGCTCCTGTAATTTGTCAGACTTTTCATTTAATCCATTTCATTTCCTTCGCCATTTCTTACAAAAATCAAGGTTATAAATGGAGTGACATTTAATACTAAAATATTAAAATATGCTTACATAATAATGTCCATTTATCATATCATAGAGATCTTTTGGCTTGGCATTCACAGTGATTGCCGCCCAAAGTTGTTTAATATAATTAAAAGGAATCCCTTGGAAGGGCTCATCATCATGTCCCCATATGTCAGTTACATAATTTTTAAGTACATTAAAAGAGAAAAGCTATTATCATATTATATCGTGACTGTATTGATAGCTTAAGCCGACTAGGCCCGAAGGGAAAGCCAAGCCACCAGCTTTCAGTAAGCATCTCTGCATGCAAGGTACTTTTCCCTCTTTCCATATCATATCCAACGTTCCGTTTCAAACTGACTAACTGCCACTGTTCCCCTTGACTAACTGACTGATCCTCTTTTTCTCCGAAGAAGAGAAGGAGGTGGTTGGTTGATGTTGATACTTGCTCCTGCTACCAATAATAAGGGCCAAATTGAGAGAAAGCTCACTTCCTCAGTGAAGCCAACGAACCTTATCATCGTCTTCATCATCCTGTCGACTTGCCTTTCCTTGCCCTCCCTCTTGTACACTTAATGCGGGGCTGCCTTCCCCCTCCATATGCCTATTTCACAAGAAGGCTATTAAGATATAAGCTATATAAGACACTAGATATTACATTACGTCTTATCGACCATGTTCCTGTTTATATTTAGGGAATATCAACTCAGCTCTGCACTTTATTTTCTCTCCCGTAATATCCCTGTCGTCTTCATCTTCCCTTCCTCTTCACCTCCTCCACCACCACCTCGTCAGATTTAGTTCAATTTAGCAAATTGAACAGTGTTTTATAATACGTGTTAAGCTGGCTTTCATTCGCATAATGGAATTAAATGGTGCTTGGCCAATCTCCGGCCTCTTGTAACACTGATTCCATATAGCTTCTCTGTCTCTCTCTCCAGTTGCGAGAGTCAACTCATCCTTCCTTCACTTCCAGTCGATCTGTTAATAACACCCTGAAGACCCCCGGAAAATCCCTCAATACTCTATTTGTCTTTTAATTTGATTAAATCTTGGTGGTGGAACCGTTTACACCATCATCATTTCATTTCATAGGAAAAATCTCTCCACCGCTGCTTCTCCCTCCCTATATCAGATAGTCTGTGCCCATCCATTACAGGGACATTAACGCGGAAACAAAACAAGTAGAAACATAATGTATGCTGGGATTTGGGATGATGATGATCCTCACCTTTTCTTCCCCTATAAAAATAACAATGGGGGAAATGGAATAACCAGCGAGACAAGAGGCAGTTGACATGAGTGGAATTAAAAGGAAAATGCACTTATTAAAATGGCATTCTCCCTTTCCCGGATCCCAGTTCCATCCATGACATGGCTTTATATATATATTCTCAGTACAATTTACAATTTAGCGAGTGCCAGCCAATACATTACTCCCAGTCTATAATAAAGTCAAATGATGTGATAAGCTTCACTTCTTGTGAATTCATGGCTTTAATCCCCTGATAATCCTTTTTGTAGAATATGTGCCTAGATGAGTTGATGCTGTTATTTTGCTACTTCATTTCTACTGTGCTCCTTGCTATTTCTATTTGTATATTAGCTAATGTGCTATGGAGGAGGGTTTCTCGCTAAACCTTTTTATTTTATTGGGGGAACAGCTAGGGCCTAATTGCTCCATTGTTTTATTGGTTCCCTAATGCCCGAAATAAAACATGAACTTAATGTAGACAAATTTGATCATCAAACAAATTCTATTTAATTTGATTGAAGGCCACTGTGAAGACGTGGTGGATGTCGTTGAAGGGGATGATGATGATCCTGATCATGATGAAGACGCCAAATCCATATCATTACGGAATCTATCCATGTTTCCTCGCTACATCTCATATTCCCCTCATTTGCATCCAGGATCATCCTCCACCGGAGCTTCACCATATTCTCGACGACCCACAGCCACCCCTCCCAAGGAAGGCGGTGGTGGGCCAAGGCGGAATCGGAAAAGTTCTGAAAGCGGAAGCAACAGCTCCAGTCGATCCATATCCCCAGCATCACACGGGGAACGAAGGAGAGACCGCTCCCGCTCCCCATTAAGTGAAAGCCATCTCATAATTGACCCAGGAGACGAGCAAACACCTTTAAAATCCATAAGCCCAAATCCCCTAATTAAATCCCAATTACAGTCACATCTCTCCCGGATTGAGCAGGAGGGCGAAGTAGAGGGAAATGAGAAGGAGCTCTTGTCCAAGAAGTTACGAGAGTTGGAGAAAACTCAGCAAGGATTTTATCGTCATTCCAGACTACTCCACAATGAAGTGAAGACATCCCCACGCTCACCTCCCCAAAAACAACAGAAGCAATCCTCCCTTCCGGCCTCTCCAAAGAGGGAAGCCTCCTCGGGATCATGTTTCGTGGAAGGGAAATCCAAGTCCCGTCGTAGGTCCTCATCCTCCTCATCTCATAATGATGCTAATGAGGATGAGGAGGAAGGTGAGCCTCCCATTCCGAAGAAGAGTGGGAAGCATACTAATTCCAGAAATGCTCTCCTGGAGAAACCAGGGAATGACCCTGCTCCCAATTCAAATGAAGAGTGTGATCAACATCCCAATCAGCATCAGCATCATCATCCAATCACCGGGAAAGTGGGTAGTGGGGGGAGTAGCGGTAACGGGACAGGCTTTTTCCCTGTCCCTCTAAGCCATCATCCTCATCATCATCCCCATCAACATCACCTCCACTCTGGGAGTGCAAGTGATAATTTCCAGCAGCAGCAGCATAACAATCAATCACATCACCAGCAACATCATCACCATCACCACCATCATTCCTCCCAATCCCATCATCTCCAACATCCCCATCACCATATTGGAGGGCCCGGCAGCTCATCCGGGTCTGGACCTTCTGGGAACAAACCCACCAAGCAGAGGCGTAGCAGAACCAACTTCACTCTGGAGCAACTGAACGAGCTGGAGAGGCTTTTTGATGAGACTCGTAAGTATACAGTAAAGACTACATGAATTTGAACAAATGGGAATTAGGATGAAATCCCGATTTGACATTATTGCTGAAAGTATTAACGTGTTTTATGAGGGTTAAAGAAAAAGGGATGCATACAGATGCAGATGTAGAAAACATGAGGGAACAATCCCAATCTAATATAATTAGAGCA
>JAQIXQ010000403.1:0-31076 GCA_034700485.1 Pseudosinella alba
ACCAATCCAATAACCAACCTTTGCTTATACCATACCTATTACCTGCCTATTGCCTTCTATCTCTATCATATCATTCCTAAATTCCTAACTAATGTTGTTGGTGGTCTCTCTGTGTAGCTCGGGCTCAGGCTCAGCCTTTAAAATTGAGTTGATGCGTATTCATAGAGAGAATTCAGAATGGAAAAGAAAAGTAAGGTAAATGGTAATACTGGCAATACTAGCAATGTCTAGCATAGCACAAAAGTAGATACACAGAATTATTAACAGCAACAGAACACCACCTCCTCATCCAAATCATATCATAAACGGTAGCCTCCTACAAAAGGAGAACACGAACAGAGAGAGAATGACTCTAGGTCTTATCGTTAGGACTTTTGTATATAAACAGCATTCACTAAAAAGGATAAAGGGTTAGGTAGGATGATAGTATCATGATACGATATGGTTTGGTATGAAATGAATAAGGATATTTTATACGTAACAGGCAAAATCCACAACGTAATTCTTATCCACATCTCTACACTCTTTAGCCATTTGTATTGCATTTTGCATCACATTACTCACCTAACTTACTACAGTAGATTTGCCTTTGCTGTGTGGTGGAGGTGGTGATATTTAACTTATGTTACGAGGTGGTGTGCCCAAGAAAGAAAATCTAATTTTCATCTTATATCTCTTTGCAATTTGCATTTTAGCAAAAAAAAATATCTCACTCTCATTCCATTCCATCCCATATCATACTGTTAGTCAGCCAACAACATAACAAGCAGCAGGGCATATATTTTTTAGTAAATTGAACACAATTTGCAGATATCAAACTCTGTTCATGTTCGTTGGATTGATGCTCTTGATTTTTTAAAAGGACTTTTTTAAATCAATTTAACACAACTTGATACACTAATTGTGCACGAGTGGGGTATTTATAGTTATAAATACGAAGTGGATTTTTCGCTGTATGGATTGGTGTAGTAAATTGTAGAGTTTTGGGCTTAAATGCTTAATTAAAAGTGTGATTTTTACAGGAAAGAGTTAAAGTTTGGGAAGGAGAAAAATAAATAGTTTTACACTTTTACAGGCAGAGGAAGGAAGAAGGAACTGAAGGGAAAGGTAAGCCAATCATAATAAATTAAACGTGAAATGTAGTAACATGAGTTGTTTGTGTTGTGATTTGATGATGTGAGTTGAGTGTTGACTTGGGAAGTTGGGAGGGAATTTAATAAAAGAGGGTGGAAGTGGAAAGGCCTTGGATTATAATTAATGAATAATTAAGCCCCTTTTCTCTCCTTTACTTCACTCTGTCTCCATCGTGTGGGGTTTTGCTTTTGGATTGAGTTGGGAGAGAGAAGAAGGTTAATTTAATCAAATTGAACGTCAAACGTGAATTGGGCTCCTTTTAATTTTGAAGGTCGTTTTGACGGAAAGGGGGAAAGAGACGGCTGATCTGGAACTGAAATATAGACATAGTTGGAGTATTAAGTTAATGGTTTGAAAAGAGTTGTAAGTAAAATAGGGACACTATTACAGATTACGGAGAAAAATGTCAACTTGATTAATCTAAAGTTTATTTTTCTTTCAATGAGTCATCATCTGATTCTGATCCTCATCATCAATCAGATCAAGAGTTGGGCTAAATCCGTTTCATTTGGAGCAGTTTTTTAAAAGACCATCAACTTAATTATACTCTTTCTGGATGGGTTACAATTAGACAGTTGACAGTCAAGTCCGGAGTGTATTTTTTTATAGATATTTTAAGGCAAGGTCAATTTTTTGTTGGGCTAAATTAGTTAGGATTGTCATTATAGGCAATTAGGGATTAAAGTCATTTATGCCTATGCGTCATCCTCATCGTTTCTTTTTTCTCTAAATTAACCAGTTAGTAACAGTTACTCATTCATTTCTCTGGGGAATCGTGTATATTTTTGTTCGCAATTGCTGATTACTGATTAGTGATTACTGTTAAAAAAAGTTAACAAGTAATTAATTTTCTTTTTTTTGTTATTATTTTTAGTTTGGAAGGTGACCTCCAACATCCAAAGGAGAATCAGCTGGGTGGACGTTTTTCGGGATCTCCGTCAGCTGTGACCGTGATTGAAATTGAAACTCAAAGAGCTACTGTAAGAATTAACCACGAAGTTCGGAAGTTAACTAAAAACTCAGCCAAGCCAGTGTCAGGAAGGACTAAGGAGCAGTCATCTGGAAATCTTAGCTCCGCCCCCCATCAGTTTGTTATGCAGCATTGGAGTTCACGGAGGCTGGGCAATATCATGTCATTATGATAATGATTAAGATTTGCAGGAGGTATTACTTCTGATACCGAAGCGATATCGGAGGTGTCCTACCCCAAGAAGAGGCAGCAAACGGTGCTATATAAATCAGCGTAGCGTGACGGATCAATTTGAAGTCAAGTCATCGTTCAGGCCAATTAACAGTTTTGAGTGATTGGCTCTTCCTGAGGAACATTTGAAGTTTTTGTCAGAGAACCAGCGCAGCGCGGATCTTGTCAGACTCACCGGATCAAAGGATAACTGATTAGGAATAGGAATCGACGTCGATTTCCTATTTTGGTCAGGAACTGGTTGTTTTCGTTTTAGCGAATCAACCATTACTTGTTCACCTTTCCAAGGTACCGTCTGGAATAATTGGCTTGATTGAGTAGAGAATCCTTTGTAGGGTTCATTTCATTAAGGGTGCTGCTTTTTTATGCTTTACATAGAGCTGTATAATTGGGTATGATTGGGTTAATAGAGGTATTTTAATTGGTATTGTATTAGCTTTCACTAGCTGTATGCAAAGAATGGAGAGAAAGTACGTAGACTTCTGAATTACTAGAATATTTTTTAAAAAATTGCCTATTATATATATATACCTAGCTATTTGAATTCATTGCTAATTTTTTGTACTTTCTCCCATCCACAGTAACATTCTGGACTCTATAAACATCAAGAAGATGAGTGCGATGGCCAGCAAGTTAAAAAAGAAGAGGATTCGGGTCAAACATCAGAAGGTGAAGGTCTTCAGGGCCAAGGAGCCCATCCTCTCGGTCTTTATGTGGGGCGTAAATCACACGGTAAGGCTTTTATATGAAGATGACTAATTACATTTTTTATTTATGTCAGATTATGATTAAGTTTTGGAAACAATTTTGTACAATAATACAAACAAATACCTTTTTTTGCATTTTTCCCACAGCTGAATGATCTGCAGCATGTCAATATTCCAGTGATGCTAATGCCTGATGATTTTCGCTCATATTCGAAAATTCGAGTGGATAACCATCTTTTCAACAAGTACGAACGATCATTTTCTATTTCATTCATGAGCAGATTTTTCTAGCTAGCATCACAAGCTGCAATGTAATAATAGTGAAAGTTTTATTAATTGCTATTTTGAAACTTTGAAATGCTTTCAGGGAGAACCTCCCCAGTCATTTTAAGTTTAAGGAATATTGTCCATTGGTGTTTCGAAATCTCCGTGAAAGGTTCGGAGTTGATGATCAAGACCTGAGAGAGTCATTGATTAGGTAATATTATTTTAATTTTATCCTACATTTTTAAATTTAATTTGAATTCCTGGCTGACTTACTAAACAAGTTCCAATACTTTATTTTAGATCGGAGCCAATTCCTTATACGAACCCTGGCAAGAGCGGTGCGAAGTTTTATCAGTCATCGGACAAACTGTATTTAATTAAAACTTTGACGAGTGAGGAGGTGGAACAGATGCATGCTCTTTTGAAGCAGTATCACCCGGTAAGATATATTCATTACGGTAACAGTTTACTTGCGCCTGATTTAGAATCAATCAAAAGCTATGTTGTCGATTTTGTTGTAATGGACTGTGGTATTTTTTATAAATAGTATATTGTGGAGAGGCACGGGAAAACATTACTTCCTCAGTATCTTGGAATGTACCGGCTTACTGTTGATGGAGTAGAGCACTATATGGTGATTACAAGGAACGTTTTCAGCAATCATCTTAAGATCCACAGGTATGTAAACCGCTGTGCATTCATGTAAAAATATAAGATGGATATTGCATCCAGCAAAGTGTGGATTTTTTACGTAATGAATGAGTTTAATTTGTGATTCTAGGAAGTACGATTTGAAGGGCTCGACAGTGGATCGTGAAGCCTCTGATAAAGAGAGGGGCAAAGACTTACCAACACTAAAAGATAATGATTTTCTCAAAGATGGTGGACGTATTTCCATTGGAGATGAAGCCAAAGAAAAACTTATGGAAACTTTAACCGCAGATATTGGGGTATGTGAGCTTTGAGCCATGGTGGCCCAAAATAAACCGATTTAGACAAAATAGGGATAGGATAATATTTGTAATTTGGATTTTTCGCTCACTTTGAATGACTGAATTTCTCTGTTACAGTTTCTAACTAAGCTACACCTAATGGACTACTCATTACTTCTTGGAGTCCATGACTGCGAAAAAGCGGAACAGGAGGAGAGGGAGAGACCTGACTCACAGGTACGGGTTTCAAATGTAATGTGGGAGTGAATTATCATTATTCAATTTTTAGTATCCTGGTTAAAATGTTGGCAAACCAAGCAAATATGCATCGTGGTCTTTATATTCATTATATTCTGACATGTTTCTAAAGGATGAGAATGGCTTGGAGGAAGAAGAGGAATCTGATGAAGCGAATTGTCCTGGGCAAGGAGTTGTGCCTACGCCACCTGAGTCCCCGTCACCAGGCTTACATGGAGAATTTGAATACGATGGACGAATCATTCCAGATCTTGATATTTATGCGATCCCCTCTCATGCCAGTAAGAATGAATTATGCTAATAAACTGCTAATATAAAAATTATTCGGTAATTAGGTAACTAAACTTGATGTCCTTTTTCTTGACTTAGGTGCTCCGCGTCGTGAAATCTATTTCCTAGCTGTGATTGATGTTTTGACTCATTATGGAGTTAAGAAGCAAGCTGCGAAAGCAGCAAAAACTGTCAAGTACGGAAGTAACGTTGAGGGGATCTCAACCTGTGAACCAGATTCATATGCAAAACGGTTCATAGACTTCATCCAGAAGGCAATTGAATAGTCAGTTAATACACCCGCATGCTTACAACAGACGTATAATATTTATATATTAGGATAATTTATCTCAATGATAGTCATCAAAATTCAGTCAGTCAATTGTCAGAGATAATTATTGGCTCCTTTGATGCAGTTTTAAAGTTGAGCAAGGAAGGATGAAAACTTTTACAATAAGATTTTCAGAATGACATAAGGTCTAAAGTTATTCGTATTGTGTTGAACTACTTTAAGTGAATTATAAATTATTACACAATAGTTGATAATGTTCAGTTCAATAATTTTATTTATAGTTTAATTTTTGTCTAATTGTGAAACATTTACTTTTCTCCGGAATTGTGGTATTGTATAAAGGTTGGGTTATTGTTATTACTACAACGTTTCATTTGAGTGGATCACTCATGTGTCAGTGCTTTATTTCTTTAAAAACTTACTGAACAAAAAAAAACCTAAAAACTTAAGTCAGGAAGGCATTTATGGATTTTTTTGTAGGTGCTTTCTTTAAAAGTTTGTTTCCTGTTCAGAGCAATTATTTAAAATGATACAATAACTGAAACAACAGAACCCGAGGAATCAAAAATCACTTATTAGCAATATTTCAACAAGAATTTGACTTTACTGTATAAATGAATTAATTTTTAGGCCCTTGATGCGATTGCTACTTTTCTCCTACTTGTCTATCCAAATTAATTTTAAAGATTAGATAACAATAATCCCTCTTATTATAAAACTTAAATATTACAATGTGAAATCAATAATGAATTCCTATCCTTGAATTCAGCCACTATAAAATATAAACTGTTTTCCTTATAATTGTACACGCTCGTGTTGCTACAACTTTACAATCAGCTAACTAAACCAGAGGAAAGAAGAACTCTCAATTTAGTGATCATCCGATTGCCATTTTCGTTGCACACAATTTGGAACAGCACTCGAGCAATAGTTTTTTCATGTAATCTCTGTATTTGAATGTATTATTATTCTTAGTATGATAAAAGGTAATGGTGCATTTCTCACAATTTGGAGTTATGTATTCATATGAAATTGCCACTATTGACAGTGACACTTATTCGTTTTCTTAAACATGCAACCAATTAGAAGCACCAAGATATAACATCCTGACAAATATTATACCTGTTAAAATATACGTCAATACCTTTACCAATTTAAATTTGAATGTCTCCTCAAAAAAATACTTATAATGCGGTAACAAAAGCACGGATTTGTCTGTGTTAATTACAATCATCAGAAACAAAATCTGTTGACTAATTCTCCTGTAATCTTTCTATTTATGCAAATACAAATTGGCAGTAGCAGAGAAAGCACTTTTGCAATATGATACTGTTGAAAATTAAAATATGCTGATGCATGATCATGATATGATGTATAAGTGGGGTCTGATATGTACCTATGTAGAGTCCGTGTCAGGAAGTCAGGACAAAAGAGGTACTAATATATAGATTGTATCTTTTTTGCACATAGCTGGTTTGCTAAATATTTCAAAAGCTGTACTCTGTACTGTAAATCTAAACTTGGAAGACAGTCTTCTTCCCAACATGTTTAGGGCAAAAAAAACGAGAGTTAGTGATTACGTAGATACAACACAAACAAAAATACCTACATCAACAACTCAATGTTTCTCTAGCTTGTAGGATCTATTTAATAAGTGCTATCTGTATTAAATGTATTAAAAACGTATCAGTGATTACTGTGTGACATTTAGGATAAGTCTGTGTACTGTTCACTATATACCGTAAAACGATATTACAAAAAAAAGATATAAACCTATACCTATAAACCTACACTACCGTAAACCATTAGTTTTACCTAGACTGCAATTTCCTCTTGTATAGAAAAGTTGAATGTTTAAGTTTAAACTTTCTTCCAAATTATGCATATAGGTCATCTAAAAATTTGTTTCTTCCGTAGACATAAATTGCAGAGAATTTACCTTACTACCAAATTGTAAAATGTACTACGGTATAATATATTATCTAAGCACACTAATTAAACTAGTAACTATCAATTAAGAAAATGAAACGGAAATATGGAACGGAGGAACTCTTCTCCCCCATCATATTCTCCTTATATGTCATGTCAAACAAAACTTTTCTCGAACAAAAAAATGTTAAATCATCTTATCTTAAGTATAATGCTTTCTTGTAGTCACGCTTGATTTTTTTAGCCATTGAACCATATAACGGGAGTGGAGTGAGCACTTCCGACGAATATGAAATAAGCCTAGTTTTTTTTTACCATGTTCTCAATTTCGATCTTGCCTCATTTATATACAAATATATTCATGCACAAAGATATCTTCCTTAAACCTTAAATGTGTATCAATTTATTAATCATTGATGATGATGATCATATCGATTTTTGTAATTTAACAGAGTTAGTAGATTGATAGGTGTTATTGATGATGGTGAACTTAAGTTAAGTTTAATGGAAACCATAAAACTGAATTAAGATGGGGGAGTTATCATGAGTTGGGCGAAACGCTTTTGCTATGTTATTGTCAGTGTCTATGTCTATTACATAAAGTATGTTCATTATTACTTCATAAATATCAGTTAAGCTTTATATCATTTTTCTGTTTACTATATTTAACAGTCAACTCCTTTGATCATTGATCGACCGTTCCATTACAGTTTTATAAAAAAACTGGGTTAAATGTTTGCGTGTGCGTGTATTTTGCAGAGTTTTAATGTATATCTTGATGTGCAAAGTAATTATGTAATTGTTACTTTATCGTACGATGATGAATATGATATGATTGATGATATGATGAATACTTCACTTCTACTCACTAGACTAGATAAATAAAAATATATATAAATGGTTTAAAGGATAGGGAGGGAGGGATTTCAACAAGGAACAAGAAAGTTGTTTTGCGAATTGCGATATAAGAAGGGAGAAATCATCAAATCCTGATTTGTGTACGAGAGAAAAAAATAATAAAATAAAAGTGGCGAAAAAAGTTTGGATTTGGATTGAGAAAATTGCTATAATTTTTATTTAGCACTTTTACTTTCTACTGATTAGCCTAAATTAATTAATTAATATCGCTATAAAATCGAAAATCATTCATCTGCCGGTGCGGAAACAAAATTGCAAGTGGGTTTGGCTGACTCATTACATGACTATGACTTAATTTTAGCTTGGATATCCTCCCGCATATGCGTCCCATCACAAAATGGCCTCCTGGAAGTTTGCTTACAATTGCAAAACACGTATTCCTTCGTCTCAGGAGCAATGAATCGGACCGGCTTCATCGTGATCTTGTAGTGCATGTTCTTATGCGTGGAATCACAAAAGGGCTGGAAGTCAAAAATCAATTTTAATTATAATAAAACCTCACTTCCGGTTCCGACTTCCGGAACGTGTTCTGAAAATGTCCAAATTCAATTAGTGTCATTAATTGCCATTTTACCTGACTTTTGCTCCAACCGCAGGAGCACCAGTAATAGGTCTTCCCTTCTTCACAGATAAACTTAAATGGCTTCTTATCATAGATCTTCCCCTTGTCGGTTTGCATTGCGGCGGAGCGCCCCGTTTTGGGGAGATCTTCGCGGGGGTCCGGCTTGGTCACTTTGGTCCGGTTACTGATGAGGACGGGAGATCCACTAACTGGGAGAAAGGGGAACTGACCATTTTGCAGGGAAAATCTTGAGCTCTATCAATAATAGATTTCATCGTTAATTAGTTGTTATAGTTAAAAATCCACAATCATCATCAATTGTCAATAATAAATAGTGCATTATTTTTAAATTTATTTACCAATAACGTTTGGGGGACCGATGAGGACAGCCGAGCCCTTAACAATGTGCACGTGATCTGGGAAGAACGCATTTAAAAAATTCACAATCCAATTAGTAAATTAGCGTGTAACATTAAACTTTAAACTAAATGCATTTAATTCTAAATGAGACCTGAACCAACTTACCGTCATGATGAAGCTTGTATTTGATTGAGATGACTTCACCACGTTCCTCCGTCACTGAAGATTAATTATTAAATTCTCTATAATTAATTATCTAAATCTTAAAGGAACTATCACCGAACTAAATGTCAATTAAAAATGGATGTTGTTATATGATGCGGATTGTGAATTGTGATTGTGGAACATGATCTATTTCTGTTTACCAAGTTGTACTTGAGTTCACCTTCAAATTCCCTTCCACCGCTGTTTACGCTGGTCTCACTGACACAGAGCAGAAGCGTAATCCATTCCGAAATCCGCAAGTAAATATGAAGCGTTTGTCTTTGTCTATTTTTGTCAAGATGCATGAATGCATTCATGCTATGATTAATTGGTGAACTTTGGGAAGGCGTTATTTGAGCATGTAGAGTAGAGTTAATGAACTTCTGCATAATATAATTGTGGGTAATAGTTACGCAACCCGCAGTTATAAACTGTTATGTTTTTTTTTGATTTTCTTTGTGAAATTCATGAACTTGAGATAGGGCTTGCTAAATAATTTTTAATTGCGACAATTAATGCATTGTGCTGGGGATCAACTCGAGATCGAGATCACTTGCTTCTTCTCTTTTGATCATTCATTGGGATACGTGCATACCCTATATTTCGACTATTTCGAGTGATAAAGAAAACTGGCACGGACAGGGATTTTTTTGGATAGCCAATTTTTTTCCATAAATATTCTTTGTGGTAAAATGAAGGGTTTTTGGCGTAAGCTTTGCAATGTGAAGCAAATGTTTAAAAAGAGGGGGCGCAAAAATATCCCTGCCGCCGCCCCGGGCACCGAACAGGCTAGGAAAGCCACTACAGGGACCCAATTTAAAATGGATGACAACTGCAAGGCCCCAAGTCGTGGGAGTCGGGACCGGGGGGGTAAAAAATCCGCGAACGAGCCAAAGAAGTTTCCAGGATTTGGACCCCAAGTCCCCCCAGTGGAAAAGTTTCCTAGAAATTGGGGTCGTCAGAAATTTTTTAGAACCTCCGTTCAGGACCTACCCAACGAGGTATCTATTCATATTCATTGTCCATGTACACAATATATCTGCGCAAGCAAAATATCAGACCGTTAATATGATTAGGGGAGGATATGATACTATCAATATGGTTATTTTTTGCAGGTGCTCTTTGAGATTTTGAAATGGCTTGATGACCGGGATCTAGCTGTTATGCAGAAGGTATGCCCCCGATTGTACGCCATTGTTGATGAGTTGATAGGAAGAAAAGTGACCACTTCCACCCGGATGACCATCAATCCCAACAACCCGGAGCTGACGATGAGCAAGACAGGGCTCCACCTTATCTCATTCATCGGAGTGAAATCACTGGAAGTCAATCCGGTCAACACTGAAGACTTATTGGAAGCTCCTTCTTCCCCTCTGCCTTCTTTCCAACGGCCGTACCTACTAAAATCTCTTACTGTGCATGGATCTCTTCATCCTGACCTCTTCAGTAGCCTGACTGGAAGCTTGATAAATCTCACCGTATTCGATATTTCGTTACCGGCCCTTGCCCAAGTACGACATCAGAGTTTGGTGCGTCTCAACTTCCCATGCTTGAAGGAGCTCAAGGTGCAGAGTCTCAGGACAGTGATCTTTCGGGAACTGAACTACAATCGGGAGCTTGAAAAAGCAGCCCTACCGAATCTGAGAACGCTACTGACGGAAAACCGTTTCCCCTTGTTGGTTCGTGTAACATTCGAAGCATTCGATGATTTTTATACAATCCGTGACATCATCCGGTTCATCCATGCACATCCTACCCTGGAGGAGCTTACTATGAAGATGCTATTTCACCGCGAATATGAATGGCAGGAACCAACAGCCCACAAAGAAAACCTAAAGGCCATCATTTCTGAAATCAGAGTACGTGGTTACTGCCCCTCCTTGAAGCGTATGAAGTTTTTTGACTATGCCCGGACTAGAATTGCTCCCCAATTACGGATATGGAACGAGTTTGCAATGAAACCGTCTACCCTGCGCTCCCTTTACTCGGATACCAGCTTCCTCCCAAACGACGTGCTTTCCGCCCTGTGTAGCCGAAATGGTTCCACAATGGAGGAATTGGAAGTTTACCAGAACATGTTCGTCCCCTCATTTGCGAGACAGCCGGAAATAGACTGCAGTGCCCTGTCACCCCTGCAATGCGTTCATAAACTGAAGTTGAGGTTACTCGGTAAGCTCACAGGGACTCAACATCTTCCATCCACCCTGACGGCAGTCTACCTCTCTGCCCGGATCACATCAAATGATTTGGAGCATGTTTTACTGAATCTTCCAAATCTCCGGCTATTGAGTTTGTATATGAACTATGACCTTGTTGAAGATGGAGAGGAAGAATATGGAGTGAGTTTGGAAGCTCTTCGTCAGTTTGTTCAAAAGAGGAAGGTGGCTCATTTGCGACTGAGAAGCTACCACTTTGATCGGATCCGGCTTCCCGCAGAGGGAATCCCTAACGGTGACCCTGTCAACCCAAGTACGCTGACCAAAATCTGGGAGCAGGAGTACCAGTGGTCATATTTGATGTGGGATTTGAATAAGAATGGCTATTACGTTAATGGGAGGTACTTTTTCATGCCGGGATCTTTACTTTGGTAATTAGTGTTTACGATGTACAATATATGTATATAATTTATAAATGTGTTTCGTCAGTGCAGTGCTAATACTCAAAATAAAATAAAATAATGCTCATGAAAATAAAAATTGTCTTGTGTGATAACAGGTTTCTAAAATCAAATACTGATATAAATTCATAAACTGATCTGAATCATATTAAATTAGCCTTTTTGCGTACTAGTAACTCATCGGATTTCATGCAGCAAAAAAATGCCTGAACAAAGACCTTGGCTATGGCTATATTAAAGTGTAACTCCTTTCAAATGAATTTTACGCAACCCTAAATTATAAGTACGGTTTAGCAACATAATATAAATGTAATTGATATTTGAGTAATTATCCCAGTCAAATAATTACGCATCTGATTCAACGACGCGATAAAGGAGATTAATTGTCTATCACTGGTGTGCATGAGATAATGGCAAATGACAGGAAGACTACATTGTTGAGGAACATGTACCTCAAACAAGATAAATGCCACAGCGAATAACGGCTTATATGAAAGAATTTCATTTTATGGATCTGACTAACAATAAAAAATTGCTACTAAAAAATTGCTAAAAAAAATAGTACAGCTACTTATCATTTATTACTAATTAACTTGGCATTTATATCTGTAACAATGTAGCTAGTGGTGCATTTATAGATTTATAGATTAACGATCCAATCATACATTGATCTTATCCAGTATCCAGTAATTGGCAATCCGCGTATGAGCTATTGTGCCGATGTGTTAAATATGGATTTGGAGGAAAAGTTTACTAATTTGTCAAAAAATATATATCGTTTCTTGAAGTATAGTGAACATCATAGGTAAACTCTTACTTCATTTTGCTGAATTTGGCAGTGTACTTGACGGTGAACAGTGTGGAAATAATAGGTCAAATATAAATGGACAATTATACAAAAGGGATCAGTCAGGAAGTATCAAATGAAACTGTCAACTAAAGATGAAGACGATTTACCAAGTGACAATGACAAAGAAGATGCCCTTTTCCAAACACAACTCCAAATTATATGACCAGCCATATCTAGTCATCATCTATGGCATG
Organism: Pseudosinella alba; assembly: GCA_034700485.1. NCBI lineage: Eukaryota > Metazoa > Arthropoda > Collembola > Entomobryomorpha > Entomobryidae > Pseudosinella > Pseudosinella alba. The sequence continues at coordinate 12,696 of JAQIXQ010000403.1, forward strand.
CTGATAATGATGTTGATTGGGCAGATTACAGGTAAAGGATTAAATACAAATCAAAAATCATAAGAAAATGCAAAATGACAGATAAGAAAAGAAGCTTAAATTTTGGAGTGTGCAGACTTTGACTGGTGCGATTTATTTATTTTTATTTGACTTACCTATCTATCTCATGTACATACATAAATATCACCAGTTCATCAGTCACTATATCTAGGCATACAGTTCCGAGTATGAGCTGCCATATATATTTTTTGCACCTTGCCATATAGGTATTTTCCTACTTAAATTACAAATTATGTACATATATTAACTAACATTAATATTTTATTGCTTTTGGGGATGATGATGATGATGGATTCGGAGGCGCCAAGTTGTAGTTCTGATTGATAAGCCAAAGCCAGAATCAGAAATCAACGGAATACTTCCATATTTATTTATTTGCGGATTGAAAACTTTAGGATTTACTACGTACCTACCTGTTCATCATTCGATAATTAATATGCGCTGTTGTCTGTTCCATTCTGAACTTTATCCATTTGAGAGTGACATATTGAACTGTGAACGGACGACTCATAATTTATTACATAACTTGCCAAATTAGCTTTAGTTAATTGTAAGTTAATTTTGCATAGTACAACTACACGCATGATTCTTTACTATTGGCATATTGACATTTGCAGGTAGATAAAGATTTATGTACTTTTATAAGTTTGAAGAAAATGGTGTGATTTCAATTCAATCATAGGTAATCTCAATCTTCCTTCTTGTGCGTTGGTCGGCTTGGCATACCTAAATAGGTATATACGATTTATGTCATACGTCCCATCTCACAATCACAATATCATTTTATTATGCATTTTGCTTCTCTTTGGCTGGGCTTGGCATATCCCCCCGTCTAAAGTCAACAGTGAAATCACTTTACCGTTACACTTTACAATGTGTTTACTGTTCAAAGAAAATAGACACATGCCGCATGATGAATACCTGTTCTCGACAAGTTGCAAGTGGCGATGTAAAATTGTAAAGGAGCTGTCCTGGTGTCTACCCTGTCCTGTCTTACTGACTGTGAAGCAGATTATATTATAATATTGACTTGATGATGCTGACTTTGGGTTGGGACTACTGTAGAAGAAAAACCACCATGAAGCGGATTAGTAGATTAAAGATTAAGATTCATATTTAACATTAACAAGTTAACAACTTCAATATGGCTAATGGCTATGTTATGTCTATGAATATGAAATTTGACCTAATCATCATCGAATGAATTGGGTATCACTTTTTACCAGTATAAAGTGGATATCATTACATTACATCGCATCCCTGCAACATTAAAACATGATAAGTCTACTGCTTGCTTGCAGACATCTTTTGATAAGCCAAGCCAGATGTGTTGCCAGTCTCGTAATATGTTGATGAGAGATAACTGAAGCGCGTGTGGTTTATTGTATTTTAGTTGATTCAGCCTTCAACTTTCATTCAGCAGGTTATTTTTAAATTATAAAATTCATTCATGTCATAATCATCCCAATCGAATGATTATAAGTTGCAAGCCATATGCAGGCAGGTGCTTATGTGTGACTTATAAAAATATTTATCTGAAGTTTGGACTTTGTCCCGTGTTCCGAGATCCGATCGTATATAATCCGTCTCAGAGAAACATTACAAAATATTGTTACATAGCCATAGCCTCTGCCCTGATCTGATCTGGAAGGAGGAGTAAACACCGAAACAGGTATAGAAGAAGTCAGAAATTATTTTAAAAATTTCCAGCGTAATGAGATTGAAAATAGAAAGTGGTCTAGAATAACAGGAGATTCTAGACTTTTATAGAGTCACATTCACATTGACTTTTGGCATTAACATATAAAGACGGAGCATTCCATAGTTTTTTGGAATATTACCTATTAACTTGTTTGGCATAACATGTTTGGCTATTGATTAAAGAGTCTAAATAGATGGAAAGGTAGGTAGGAATAAGACAGAGATTCATACTTGACTTGCACTTGTTTATTTATACATCTGCATCATGTATGTAACTAAAGTTGAAAGTGTAAAACTAAACCCAATTAAGAAGGCATGGAGGCTCTATCTAGAGGCTATATGAATGCATATACACATTTATACATAGGCTTGTTTTTAATCATGGCATGACAGATAGACCTGCTTGACAAAAGCAACTCGCATCTCGTATTCAATAGAATAGTCATTTGGGGAGCGATTTTTTATTATGCGATTGTTCTATGGTCTATGCACTCTGTTCTTGGAACCCAAAGCAATCCAAATCCAATCTACTCCACCTCGACATTCCACATCGACAAGTGAATGTGTCCACACATTGGCATTAGGGAAGCTCCTTGAACTTGTCGATTTTTCCTGTGGGCATTTTTTAATTTGAAAATTTTATTTAAGAAAAAAATATTTTGAGAACATCCTTATTTTAAAGGTGATATTTTTAAGATTGTCAAACTAAATTTTTATTAATTTTTGCAAAGAAGCTTTAGGCCAATTTGGCAACTAGCAGAATACACATGTTGAAAGGACTGACTCTGTTTTCCCGTGGACTTGTCAGCAACAGGCACAATCTCTACGTGAGAGGTGCAGGTGCGGCAAGGAAATACGGTAAGAAGGAAAAGGAAAGGAAGTTAAGAAGGGAGAAAGTTCTGTAAAAGTATTTTTGTTTTGTACAAAAGCTATTTTGGAAATGGGGTGTTAGATACAACAGGAAGCAAGCATATCATATTATTATATCTCTACAACCGTTCCTCTTGGCATATCAGACTTGGGGGTAATTTTTATCCATATGCTGATATTTTGGGAGAGGGAACTTGCGAAATGTCTTCTGTGAAATTACAACCAGTTCATTTTAGATTATAGACCGCATACAAGCCATTTCAGATGAGCAACAGGATATTTGTGACCATTATTAACATTTTTCATAAAACAGTTAAATAGTCTTTTAGGTAGGAAAAAGTTCCTTCATAGTGTCATTGTCACTGTCATGCCGTTTTCATATCTATTTATGGTTCCAGTATTTGCATTTGGCATTTTAGCCAACTGGAATTTTAATTGTAGGATCTGGCCTTATCATGGTCGTAGTTAATTACAATTTCTTAGTTTTGTGAGGGAAACTTACAGATTCACACGCATTTACCGATTGTATGTATCATCAATCATATCAGGTAGAAATGTCAATATAAATAGGGGATTAGAGCATGCATGCAAAAGCTGAATCCTAAGCTTACGTAGACGTAGAATTCAGGATGTAGCTTCATAAATGATATTATGATTCATTTTCGTAGTAGGATTTTGCTTACATTTGACATTTACGTTATATGAATATTCAGAATTGGTTTCAGTAGTTTTCCTAAGCAAATCCCCTGATGTAGCAGTTAGGCATATTCGACGATGATGATGATCATCATGATCATCATGATCATCATCCTCATGACATGATCATGATATGATTATGATATTAGCCATAGCAAACCATCTGCAATGAGTAAATTTCCACTTGAGCATTTACATTTGTAAAATAAAATCATGTTCTCCAGTTCCAGATGGGGTTTCGCTAGATCTGGTCTATACCATTCCATAATAGAATAATATTTTTTGGCTAGACAGGGAACACTGACCTATTCCCAGCATTACTTGCAGTTTTAAATATCTCTTAATCTCATCCAGTAATATATGATCTTCTAAATTCTATTATAAGGGTACGTAGATTGTCACTGTCATTAAAGCATATTAATTCTGGAGGACACCCTGCATCCGTCCATATTCCATAGTCCATATTGAGGCTTACTAATATATAAAGCCGAGGTCCATCCATATAAATCCTCTCATTCTCATTACTACTTTCTCTCCAGGACAATCCACTCGACCCGCAGTAGCCTACCAAGAAGACTTCAACATGAATCAAATGAACGGGCACATTGCCATCCCGGCACCGGACGTCCTAAGGGCTCCCCTCTCCATCCCTGACAAGCTCCTTATGGGCCCTGGTCCAACCAACGTGTCACCCCGGGTTGCCAAAGCCTGCTCCCTTCAACTGGGCCACATGCATGCGGAAACATTCCAAGTCATGGATGAAATTAAGGATGGAATGCGCTATATGTTCCAAACCAGCAACCCGTGGACTTTGGTCGTTTCCGGTCCGGGTCACTTGGGAATGGAGGCAATTCTCGTGAATCTCTTGGAGCAGGGTGAGACCATCCTCATTGGCACCAATGTAAGATTTTTTCTCAGAGTAAAATAAAATACTACAAAAAATTTCTATTGAATTCGACTACGTCAGTAAGTCGGTATTGGGCCATTCAAGAATCTAGAAAAATAACAAGAAAAAAATGTGTTTTGCAGGGCCTTTGGGGAAATCGTTGTCGTGATCTTGCCAATCGAATTGGTAAGTGGGACGTGTGAAATTACAATATTTTTCCCATTTTTATTGACGTGTGTGGCTCAGCTCCACATAACATGAATGCGATTATGAAATGGCCCACCGAACTGAATTGGCTCATCCTTAATATATTTATGATTCTGCTGAGATCCACCGAACATTCCATTAAATGGTTTGGAGCAAAATGAAAGTCAATATGAATCACTCATCGTGAGTTGACATTCTCTGTAAAATGTAAAAATGTTCAAGGAATGTTTGCAATTTTTAAGGTTGTTCAGCATGTTTCGGGTGGGCGTTTTTAAGGTGGATTTTCTAGTAAATTTTTATGAATAGCAAGTGAATAGCAGTTCATCTTTCATGTTTTCTTTTTTTCATCGGAATGAGATGAGTTCCACCCGGCAGCCTTAATATTTTTATGTCTTTTATTATTTTATAATTTTTCTTCTTAGGAGCAAACCCGGTAGCTTTGGAGGCAGAGGGAGGGAAAAGTATCTCGCTCGAGCAGATCCGAGAAGGGTTAATTACGCACAAGCCCAAGGTCCTTTTTCTCGTCCATTCCGAATCCTCAACTGGAGTGATGCAACCGCTTTCCGGCGTGGGTGACCTGTGCAGAGAGTAAGAAACTTTAATAGTTTAAATGGGGAGAATAGGTACATGCATGCAGCTCGTGGAAGGAGATGAGCTGTATTCATTGTTGGCACAAATGAGCCCGAAGCTGGGAATTATTGTTTGTCGACCATTTTCCTAATCCTTCTAAAGAAAAGGATATCATGTCAGCCTTCGCGCAAGGTTGAAGAAGGAGTTGGGTGATCTCTTTTTGTGACTTTTTTACTGGGTGCATAAATGCACATAGGTATGAAGGTATTTATATGACTGAATTTATGAATGCAAAGTTCGTGCTTGGCGATGAGGTAAATAGGTGAACGTGAAAATTGACACGTACGCCATGAAAATGAGTGATGCCCTCTCTTTTGTTTTATTTTTCCAAAGAATTTTCATATGTTCAATCCAAATCAGGGAATTTTTGTGATGATGATGGATGAATGATCGACATGATATGATGTAATCTAAATGAATGAAATATTTTTGTTTTTATGACGAAAACCCAGGCATGGATGTCTCTTGGCTGTGGACTCGGTAGCGAGTTTGGGAGGCGTTCCATTCTACATGGATGAATGGAAGGTGGACGCGGTGTACACCGGTTCTCAGAAGGTGATTGGTGCCCCTCCGGGTCTTGCCCCGATTTCATTCGGCCCCAGAGCAGTGTAATGACTTGACTTTTTAATTTAATGATAATGAAATCATGATGATGCTGCTCTCCTTTCCTTCAAAATGAGAGTGGCTTGGCCAATTTAATGACGTACGTCTGTCGAGACTAATGAAACTTTCCATGATTTTTTTAGAGAAATAATCAAGACGCGCAAGAGCCTAATAAAATCGTACCTGTTGGATATGAATCAGCTAACCATTCAATGGCAATGTAATGAGAAGTCAATCCCTCGGATTTATCATCACACCCCGCCCACGAATCTTCTCTTCGCTTTGCGTAATTTAATTTGCATAACTATCTTAACAATTAATTATTGGATATATTTTCTGATTTGGCATGATCCTTCCATTCATTCCAGGTGAAGCCCTCGCAGAAATAGCTGAGGAGGGTCTGGAAAATGTGTGGAAGCGCCATGCAGAAGCCTCCGCCAGGCTCCATGCCGGGCTCAAATCTCTCGGCTTGAAACTATTTGTGAGTGATCCGGCAGAGCGTCTTCCCACAGTGACGACCTTTGTCATCCCGGAGGGGATTGACTGGAAAGTTGTTACTCAGTATGCAAATAACAAGTAAGCCTAGAAGGAAAAACTTATTTTCGTTATTATTACCTCTACACGTTGCATGATTATGATTTCATCCTCATCCGTGGAATTTTATGTGGGCTACCACATTTCCCGAACCAAAATCAAAATGATTATTGTAATCAAACAGGTATAAAATTGAAATCGCCGGAGGACTGGGACCAACAGTGGGGAAAGTGTTCCGGATTGGTGTGTTGGGCTACAATGCAACTCCAGACAAGGTCCGTTGTACTTTATACTAAAAAAATCAAAATTCCTGTTCATCATTCTTTTCTAGTCATCTCATCATCCTCATGACTTCATGAGTCAAGTCAAAACTAATCAATTCCATTGTATTTTATATTCCTCAGGTTGATCGCGTGCTTCAAGCGCTAAAAGAAGGTCTGGAATTCGCAAAATTACAGGGACGCTTGTAATCCCTCCCCAGAGGAAGAATCAGAAGAGAAATGAACTCATCTCTACATTTTGTATTCCTATTGAATATATCATGATCGCATCTTCGTCAACATTTTTCTGATAAAAAAAAATCATCTATATTTTATTACACATTATTCGATTATTATTTTCCATATAAATATATTTTGGTGTGATGTAATAATGAAATAAAACGCATATGTCTACTAAGCTATATATGAGCTCTCATAAAGTTTATGAATGAACCCCGCTTTAAACATTGTAATGAGAAAATAAAATGGGAAGAAAAGTTATCAATAAAAGCTATCCATTCCACCAATCCAACAATCTAAGAACCAACTTATTTCTAAAGCTTATTTCCATTATCCTTGCATGGGAAGATATACATTTCATTTCGTTCTTTCTGTAGTTCCTTCCACCACCTCAGTCCAATACATTTTCTTAAAGTGTTGTAGTGTCGGGAAGTCTGCAACGGGCCTAATTTGGCCGGGGCGGTGGGGGGCCTGGTATTTCTATTGCCATTCACCCTCTCACCCTTCAATTCAATACATGAATATGAATACATGCATACCTGGGCTGGGGATTACATGCATACTTGGCATTATTCCTCTCTCTCTGATATTTAATTTAATCGTTGGTGAGAAAGGGAAGGAAAAGGATTTTTCATGAAGGTATCAAGTGGGTGATGCAGGTGATGCCGTTTAGCGATATGTCAGGTAATTGAAATGGATCACTTCTCTTTCTTGTAATACAAGCGGACTAATCTTGTCCACAAAAGTTACAAGTTGAGAAAAACCGACTGTTTGCTGGTCCCCCCCTCCCCCCTCTATAAAATTATGCTTATTTTTCTTTCTCTTGTTAGTTCCGCTTGAATGATGTTGCTTGAATTCTCTCACCCTCTACGTGACTGAAAATCATCCCTTATTAACATGGGGATGGGGATCAAGAATGAAATATGAAATGCTATGAATACACCTATGTCCATCCTCATCCCCCAAGCCCGAATCCCCGTAGGACATATAACTTGGTTCAGGTGTCATGCTGTTTTAGTTACTTGTCAAAATGAAAATTGTCATTGTCAACATAAGGACCTGTTCATTCCTATCATCCTCCATCCCACATAGCTCAAGCTTAACTTTTCTCAAAGTTAATTTTAGTCATGTCATTCGCCCTCCCTACGTGAGTGCGTGTTTGGGCTGAATGTCGGTTTGGGAGACCAAGTGACTGAGGAGAGAGGAGAGCAATATGAGCTATATCCCATATCACATCCCCTCAAAAACTGTACAAGCCTCATCAAAAGGTGTCCCAATCCCAAAAACGAACACCCGTAAGCTCCCTCTGGAATGGTGGAACTGCTCACAATATGGGAGAATTTAAGGGAACAATCCATCCATATTTTTTTCTTCTTCTCCTCTTTTGTACTATTGAAGTTCAAACATTAAAATACGATATATTTTTTTTCTATTGGGAATTTATCAGCCTAAACGCTTAGGCATTCACACCTCACGTGCATAATACAATATAAAGGAGGAACAGAAAGTGGAATTTTCTTTGTTCACGCCTCACATCATTCACATTTCCTCTTCACACAAGGGAGAAAAAGCTATTGTGTCTAATGCTCCAACTCCAACAAGCAAATAACCAACTTAACTATAAACTAAATCTAGCTAAATGCAATACAGTTTTCCCAACCAACAGGACAATATAAATGCTGCCATATATCTATCTATCTATCTATATCCACAACACTTTTAATATCTATTTAATATTTTGGAAAAATGAAATGAAAATGGGATATGAAATGAAATGCTTACCTGTTCTCTCGCTTTACCTTCCCAATTCCAATAATTCCCTACAAAAGCCATATAATAAGACTGTTATTTATTGCATCTCACAATCATATACATATTCTTCAACGTTTTATAATAGTAAAATGAGCTGCAGCTGGGAACTATATGATGGAGGATCATGAATTTTGATTCTTCTAAATTTCAGAGGAAAAATGAACTATGAAATGACCATTTAGAGACTTCCAAAATCAAATCCAATCCAATCCAATACACATAACACATACGTATCATCTCAGTATCAACAACAGCATCCATTTTTCCTCTATTGTGTCCCTCCAAACTTACTTGTTGGTAAGTTTTTAAAAAGAAAGTTGGAATGCACATAGCATATTTATATTATATAGCGTGGCATAATCCATCTCTAACAATGCAACCATTCCCAGAAAATTCCCAAACACCCCTTCATTCTCTCCTCAACGTATGTAGTTAAGCTGGTATAATAAAATGTGATGTTTTCAATTTTTTCATTTCATTTCATTTCCTTTCGTTTTACTACATTCTATATCCTCTTTTGTCCCCGTCAACAATCAGCAATAGCTGGAAGGAAGGATGATCTTTTGAATTTTTTTTCTCAATGAATGAATCTTGTTGAAGGGAGCTGGGGATAAGAATGGGGAATGAGATGTTAGACACTTTGACTGTCGTTTTTTTTTTCTCCTCATCGTTTTGGGGAAAGAAAGAAAGAATGTGAATTGTAATTTTGTGATTGCTCAAAAACCCTCCTCACAAACCAAGCCAGTCGACAATGTCTACCTGTAAACAATCTATTTCCTCCTCAAAAATCATCGTCATCATCATAACATCATAAAATTTAACAATTAAGCCATATTTAAGAAGGGCCAATAATGCACTTGTTCCGGGGGAAAGTGAGAACTCTGCTGTGATTTTTACTTAAGCAAATCTTAGCCAAAGCAAAACTTTTCCCCCCACCATACCACACGGGAGTTCCGGCACGTATGTATCTACCTAAAAATATAATGTCTAAAAAATTTCAATATTTTGTCTAAAAAGAGCAACCCTTCCCTCAAGTACTAATAAGCTTGAGTAAAGGAGTAAAAAAATTGTATGGAAATGGTAAATGCTAAATGCTGAAGGAACAAGCCTTTAAGCCCAGAGCCCAGTGAGCTTTTCCCTTTTCTTGCCTTTGCTCCTGCATTTTAAGCTGTTGATGATCAACTCATGATCATGATTCCACCTCTCTCACGTAGGTCGCTAAAGTCAAAGTTGGTTGGTTGGGGTGATAGCTCCGCTCTCAAGCTCAGTTCACTTCATGCTCGCGTTCACGAAACAAGTCCAAGAACAAGAACTATGAATTGAGATAGATATCATCTCTCTCTGGCCATATTCTTTCTTGGCTCTCCGAGTGCAACAAAGAACAAGCTTATTAAGCCCATCTCTTCCCAAGCATTGTTCAAGCGTTTTGGGCAGTTTGGACCCTTTGATAGAAAGGAAAGGAAATAAAGTTTTATGGTGAAAGTGAGATTGTCAAATAAAATAAATCGTATTAGTTAATTGTTACAGCACTTGTGTAACAATTAGTACTTACATTGAATTGAATTATATTATAGTTAAATGTTAAATAGTTTATCTTCATGTCATATATGTCATATATGCAACTCTGGAATAATTAGAGTTGATTGATTGTTCTTCTGGATATTTTAGTTAATTACTCCGGTAATTTCTGTGCGTTCTTCTATGTAAAAGCCACACGGGAAAGTGGCCATATTTCTTTAATTCACATTTACTATTATTTTTTTCTCTCTCCCGGAGAAAAATAAATAATATGAAGCCTGTGCAATATTGGAGGCTGGCAGTGGTCCTCTTTTGGACCCTGTTGGGAATCTCCTTCTTCGTCGACTTCTCCTCCGCCGCACCCGGCCCCCAGGATCCCTCCACAGTCTCAGCCCCAAACAGGGCTGGGAACAACAATGGTGAAAACAGTAATGGTCAGAATCGGAGGGGGATGAGGGCACTCAGGGAAATGCGTAATTTGAGGAGATCCCACAGATCCAAGTTTCCACTGAAGGCAGAGGATTTTCGGAGAAAATCTAAAAGGACGAGTGGTAAGGAAAACAAATATGAAATAAAATAAATATTTTGCATAATACATCCCCTTTCAACGGGCTCATTTTCTCAACAGGATTTTTTTCTTTACTTTGAACATTTTTCCCCGTATGAATTTTTTTTCTTCTCGTTACTCCAAATCCATATTTCTCCTTATATGTCTGTGTGCATTGTTAAGCGTCATCATGATCGTCAGCATTACATATTCGCATAATAATATTATATCTCTCTCTCCGGCTCTGATATAAGTATCGGCATTCGGCATAATAATATAATCTATCTCTCTCTGGAAGCTTATCAGGAGGAGGTTGAGGAGGAGGATATGGAAGCCAGAGAGAACCTAAGCCGAAAAAAAAAGTTTTGCCTTGTCTTTTTGCATAGATTGCCTTGTAACGACGGTGGGGATGTTGTTGCTGGCGATGGCGAGGATCATGATGATGATGATGGCGATGTTGGTGGAGTGGAGGTGGTGGAGATGGTTGTGGCATGGCATGGTTATGGACGGTTGTAGTAGGGAGATGTGGTAGAGGCAGGTTTTTGGCGCCAGGCTTTTTGCAAGTCTGCATGTTTTTGCCAGAGAGAGAGAGAGGATGGAGGAATATGGAGGATGGGATGGAATGGAGGAGACCATTTTCCCTTTGCGTCTTCTCTTCTCTCCTAAAGTTGACTTTTAGGAAAGGATTGGATTATTTGGTCTTGGTGGATAAGGATAAGGAAGGGAGGAAGGTTTCCTAAAACTAGTATTATATAATATAATCCATTATATAGTTGACTCTCTCCACCAGAGTCATAGTCCATATTCCATGAGATCCTCTCTTGTGGACTTCTTCACTCTGATCATGATGATGAGGATGATCCTTCACCAAGTTTAGCACTAAAATTCCCATTTTAACTTGAGAGCAAATTATTTTCGGTAAAGTACAAACTACAAATCCCCTCTTCATCTCTCACTCTTTCTCTGATTGTGTGTGAACCTAGTCATAATATATCCATATCGCACTGCGCATATATAATATCGTCTCCTCCATGATTATGAATATGATTATGATGACTTTCAAGAGGAGGTTGGCGTTGGCTTTGGCTTTTGGGCTGGTTGAAAAAACTGTAAAAAAAATCGTAGTCGTGTGTCTGTTTATGATATCATATCAAAATGGTATCAAAAAGCCAGGGATATTATGTGCGATATCAAATTGTATACAAGTACTTAGTCTCTCTCTCTCTCTGTTTATGATTGATATGATATCAAATATGGTATCGTATCAACAGGACGAATATGACATCAAAACATACAAGCGGGAGAAATAAGCAAAAGCCAAAGCCAAGGTGTATAACAACTAACAAGAGAGAGACTGGTTCTCTCTCTCGAAAAAAAAATATTATGCATCGCGATTTTTTTTTCTGTTATGTTCCAAAAGAAATTTGACACTCTCTTAAACATGTTAATAAGTTAAGTCACTGTCATTATTAGTTATGATATGCACATGATGATGATAACGAGCCGATGGCACCATGCGAGCCTCATCATCATCATCGCCATGATCATGCCTAAGCCAAGTCATATTCAAGCCAAAGCCAAAGCCAAGCCAGGAGGAATATGGGCTGTTGCTGTCTAGAGAGGAGAAAAAAACTCCAATTTCATTCATTATACCTATAACATAAGCCATGTCAGAATCATAACGCCAGTGCTAATCACAAAAGTCCTTTTCCTTTCTCCATTCCCCGTCACCAGCCCGTCGGGGCTTTTTTTCAAACTGGTTGACATGTACGTAACAAGAGGAGTATGAGGTAATTTTTCCCTACTTTCATTCCTCATATCCATATCATTCGTTAAATTCTACTTTTGGCAGTTATATAGATATAGTCATGAGTTGAGACAAAAGGGGCTCACAATTATTGCATAATATGATGAGGGAAAATGAAGCAACTTGGGGGAAAAAAATTATCCAAGTGTCTCCGTCTCCCCAACAGTTTTCTATTTCGTCTCCGTCCGTTTCCGTTCCCAAGACATGAAAGATGTGTTATGGAACTAGGGACAAAAAAAGGAGTTGAAGGAAGGGAGGAAGAATCCCTCTCGTATTTTTCAACTTTATATTTGAGCATTGTGAAACATGAAGATATGAATTCACGTGATCGTGATGATGAGATACATAAATGCTTTCTTTATCCTACTTTCTCCTTCCGTACATCCGTCCATCCCATTGTTTCAACTTTGGAGTTGGAGGAAGGAAAAAAAAGGAAGAAAATGTTTAATTGCCCGGCCCTTTCTCTTTGCTTGGTTGGCAGTGAAGGAGGGAAACTTGTAGGCTTGTAGAGGAAATCTAGCAAACTAGCAAACAAGTAAAGTTTCAACAGGCAAATGGCATTAATAATGTGTTCCCTGACATGAAAGTGAGCGTACAAGCATAATGAGTAGGTTTGGCTGGCATGATGCAGGCCAGGAGTTTTGGGTTGGGTAGGAATTGGGTTGGCTTGGTTGACTATGATGGTGGTCTCTGGTCTGGTCTGGTGTGGTGTGGAGGAGAATGGTAAATAAAATGGTACTGTGAAGCAAGTGAAGAAACAGAACATGTCTTAGAAAGCCGGCCCAATTTTCTTGCTCATTTCATGAAATAACAATATTTTTCACTTCATTCCCTTCTCTCCTCCGCTCCACTCCACTCAACAAACTTTCACCGGGGCTATATATGGCCAGTCTCAAACTTGGGGAGTAATAACTAATGCACCAGCAATGGCAATAAAATAACTTTCTAGACGAAAGTGTTATGTTACAACTTTACCAAGTTGATTTCTTCCCTTCCATGAAATTGAATTCCTCGATGGGTAAATCTAAAACTTCCGTTTTTTTTTCTTGTAGAGTGCCGATTGGGAAAAACCGTTCATGAGATTGGGGACACTTGGAATCCGGATTTGGGGGAGCCCTTTGGAACCATGTACTGCATCCAGTGTGCCTGTGAGCCGGTAAGTAATCAGCTTTTATTGAAAAGGCATTTTCTGTACTCGTTATTGCCTCTGCAAATAAATGTAATTAGCTGCATCATCATCCTCATCATTTGCTTACCTAATTTCCAAATTGCAATTTGCATATTTTAAAGCTTGATGCAATTCATCATTTATATTTCATCCCATGCATAAATGACAATTGACAGCACAAATAAGCTTAAGTGAAAGTAGATTGATAGCATTCTCCTGAAACCGATTTCACTGAAAAAAAATGAAATAAATCATTTATTTTCTTTCATCAAATGGATTGAATTGAGAAAGTTTTTCCCCATTTCCCCCGAATCCTTTCAAGAGGAAAACCAACTTGTGTGAAATCCTCTGCTTCCAATTCCAACACTGAAATTGATGTGAGCTAAGAGGACAAAGAGCGACGAAGATGAACCCCATCCATTCGACTCTCCACTCCACAGTCTGCACAGTGGATGTCATCATTATCATCACCACACCATGAAACGCCAGTTGGGAGGAAACTGTCAAGAATTTGTCATTCATTCATGAATTAGGTTTCTCTTTTTAATGAACAAGTTCTAGAAGCTACTCCTCCTTCTCCTCTATATAACATAACCACATCAACATCAACTGATCAACAACATCTTCATGATATCCTTTCTCCTTCGTGAGAACTTATTAAAAAAGATACAGCTTGCTTTGGATTTGGATGTGATTGAGAAATGAGACACATTTCATCTCCTCTCAGCCCAATCCCCGAAAAAAACTACTCCTGTTCCCAGTATGGGGTAATTTGATTCAACCTTCTTTAGACCTTCTTTAGTCGGTTTCGGTCTCAACATTCACATTCTACCATGCCATTTGCCATTGCTGTTTGTTAATTTCCCTCCTGGTGGTGATTTCATTTACCACCCTCCCTCTACATGTTTCTACACCCATGTTATTCGAGTCTTATCAAGATTACATATTACATGGCTTGGTTCAGCTCAGATAGATCAGAAACATTTTTTTCTTTCTTCTTGTTCATTTCATATCTGATATGATATGATATGATAAGCTACCTATTTATATGTCCTGGGGCTCCAACTAGAAACATGTAAAAAAAAAGGTGTCATACGCACGAGAAAATAATAGAAATAAAAAGCTCACCTCCCACCCCGGGACCATGGGGTCGGGTAGGATAATTGTAATAAAATAGAAGCGTGTGCAGGGCTCATCCCCGCCATGCCACGCCACCGCCACACGGCATGATGGCTAGGCCACCTTCAGATCAGATCATGGCATTATTGCTCAGTCTACAACTTCTGGTATTTTACACAACTTTCCGTAATAATTTTCTTTTCGAAATTCTTTCTTCGTCAGTCATCCACACGAGCATAATTTGAGCAGTTGAGCATGTTCGAGTTCGAGACTTGGAGATCTGACTCATGAGCAGGGAGAAAGGCACAGGGAGAGAAAAAGAACAAATTATAGTAGATCTCTCACTCTTTTTATATCTTTATAAGAATCAGATGAGATGATATCTTTCCCGTGATATGATATGAATGGCACAAAAAATTAGAAAAAAATACCCACTAGCTTGTTTTAGCATATCCATCTTGCATAATATCTCTTTTCCTTATAGTTGTAGTATGAAATGAAATGAAGTTGTTGGAGTGAAAAAAAAATATGGGATGTGGTGTGGTTTATGTTTTATGTGTAATACAGTAACATAGGGAAGGAGAGGGAGAGGGAGAAAAAAATATGTGTAGTAGTAGGAGAAAGAAGGTCGATGAACCTTATAAAGAATTATTTAGCATTTGTTTTAGTTTTTTTTTGGAGACTATTTCGTATCACATCTCTCTTCTGCCACTTTAATATAG
Organism: Pseudosinella alba; assembly: GCA_034700485.1. Taxonomy (NCBI): domain Eukaryota; kingdom Metazoa; phylum Arthropoda; class Collembola; order Entomobryomorpha; family Entomobryidae; genus Pseudosinella; species Pseudosinella alba. The sequence continues at coordinate 28,076 of JAQIXQ010000403.1, forward strand.
GTATAATAGGAGTAGTAAACTAGTTGGAAGAATTTTTATATGATTTTTACTACAAATAGAACAAAAATATGTTGTTACATCAGAGCTTAGGCACACTACTTACTTATGCAACTTCAGCTTATTCCATTCCAAATCCAAAATAATCTTAAAGAGTGGTGGCTGCAGAGTCTAGAGTGAAAGAAGACACTCACTCGATAATACAGGGAGAAGAGGCGGATATGGAACGCAAAAAATGCATTTATGTGGATTAAGTTGAGTTAGGATGATCTTGATATTGCATCATCATCATATCATATCATATCACCCTTGTACAATCATCATCACCACCATCCACTCCAATATACACTTGTTATTTTATATGGCTTAAGATAAGCCATGGCCCATAGCCCATGTCTCACTTTTCTCTTGGCGGAGACAAGACAACTCCTTCAATTCATTCCTGGTTCCTTCCGCCGTTGTTTCCCCCAGTCCATTTTATAAAGTGAAGCATCAGCATCATCACATTCCCATCGAATTTGTCTGTCTAGTCTACATCCAATAATCCAATCTAAAATGTGATATGATCCAATCCACACTTCACAAACAAGCCAAGCCACCACCTCATCCTCCTTCCTCCAACTCCTCCATCAGTGGCCTGGCAGTCCAAGATTTATTTACTGGGCTAGCTGTTGCCTTTGCTCTTATTTTTATGTATTTTATGGGGATCATGTCAACTTTTTCGAGCCGATATAAAGGAAAGCCTTGTTTTGTTCATACAATAATAATTAGCTTTTCAAATGTCTCGTCCAAAATAAATTAGTCAATAAATATGGGATCTTCTAAATTTTCTTGGCTTGTAATGCGCCACCTGCTTAGTTAGGGTTTAGCTTTTGGGTAGATCATCTTCTGTCTTCTTCACCATCTCATATCATCCCCGTCAAAGGCTGACATGACACATTGGACAATACAATTCCTTAAATGGTGCAAATACAAAAATTATTCTCAAGAGAGAGAAAAAATGTTGGCTGATTTTTTTCTCTGGGTGACATATATGTACTATCATATCATATTCATATCATATCAAATCACAGCCTATTTTTTGCCAGTTCAAAAGATCATGATCCTGTTACCTTCTCTTTAGATTTGAATGTTTCTTTCCATATTATAATTTTTTTCACCTGACTTGACTCAAATGAAATTTAATAGATGAAGTTATGTATGATGTACGTACTTTATACAAAAAGACCGTTTCTTTGAGAGTGTCGTGTTCGCTTCTTTTTCGGTAGTACAGAAGAAACAGACCGCCGTGGTCATGATCATTATCATTGATATGACGGGGACTCCATAATATGAGCTGGTGCACAATTCTTTAAGTTGAAGACCAAAATCTTTACAAGTTCCTTGCTCGCCTTGAGCGTACAAGAATGAGAGGAGAATCGAGAAGACGCAAAAGTGACTAAAGTCATGAGATGATTATGTGATATAATATAACCAACTCCGATGAGCCGAGAGCCGAGCTCATAATAATAATAAAGGAGTTAGTAAACTTTAAGGAGCGTGTGTGCATCATCTTGCATGCTCCTGCCATTGTTTTCTTGACCTTTTATGCAGAGCCCCGTAATTCTATTAAAAAAGTGCACTAAATATGTAGATAGTAGATACGTTGGAGTTGGAGGAGCTAAAGTGGAGAGTCTCTGGTTGTGCCATTTTCCTTTGAAGTTGTAATAAAAACAGGATTTTTTTCTGGCACATATGCATATTGATATTATGCATGGGATATTTATGTTGCATTATTATAATGAAGGAATTAGCTAAATGCGCAAAAATAGGTATATTAAATAGGTATGGTCATATTGTGCACGAAAGGGAAATCCAAAGCCAAAAAAAAATCATTGCTGAATTGAGACTTTCTCAGGCGTAGGCAGGCACTGTTACTGCTATGATATGACTTGGGGTTTAATTGTTCGGTGGGACATAGGTAGGTAAAAATGGCAAGATGCATTTCTACTTACTTAGAACAATTCTGCTCCAATAGCCTTTTCTTATAATAAGCCTATTCAAACTTTTTTTTTTTGCAATTTAGCATATTATTTCTTCTCTCGACCAAACTGGCTTTCTTTGGTTTGAATTGAAACTGAGGATGATGAGTCGGCTGTTGGCTGTTGTTAAGTCGGTGATTTATGTGCTGCATGCATGAATGCACCCAAATCTGCATAGGTAATGCCGATACACTTGCACCACCACCAACTTCGGGACACACCACGCCACTGCCACCCCAAGCAATGACGTTTTTATTGCACCGTACATTTAGCTCAGGCTTTGTTTTCTATCCCTAGTTAGTAGTTAGCTCTGCCAATTTGCCAATAGGAAAGTTACACATAGTTAGTTTTAGTAATAAGGAGAATAGAATGTGGAAGATGCAATCATGCGAGATATGGCTTGAACATGATGAACTGAACACCAACTGTCGCTGCTCATTCATCTAACCATTTTCTTTTGTTTTCCCATCCCCCTCGCCTCCTGACATGACCGCTTTATGAGGGTATCGATGATACTGATGTGATAATGAATGATTATGGAGGAACAACAGCGAAGAAAAATAACTTTGGTGAGTTGGCTTTGGCTCTCAAATGAACTACGAGAGGATTTATGGAGATATCCATTTCATTTCATAAGAAGAAAAAATTGGCAAGAACTCTTCTGCAAACAGCATCATCGTAAATTGGCATATTGTATTGCAATTTGCAATTGGACTTCACACTGGCTCTCGTCACCAAACAATCCCAACAACAAAAATATTATAAATAATTTTGTCAAGTGTGAAAAAAAAATTGTTTGGGAATTGTGGCTCATAAAATAATGAATAGGATGGGAAATGGATGGAGTCAGTCAGGGCAAAAACAAATCCCAGAACCAGAGAAAAACAAGCATGTATAGACTTTTACGAACAAAGAATTTTGTAGGATATGACATGATAGGGAAGAGAGAGAGGGCAAAGAGGAAGAAAAGTAAGGTATCAAAT
>JAQIXQ010000404.1:0-31044 GCA_034700485.1 Pseudosinella alba
GTAGATAGGCATGTCAAAAGTCCACGAAAACAGTCGCTATTGGATTTTTTTGAATCGAGTTACCTTGTGGCATAGTAATCTGTATTATATCGCCTCTTCGTCTCGTATGCTTAGTTTCGACTTTTCGAGTGAGTACTTTTTTGGGGTAGATACGTGCGTGTACTTTCCTATTCTGGTTGATATTGATTGACAAGAGGATACGAAAAGGAAGGTATAAAAAACTTTCCCGTGTTTGTATTAGGTAAATGTACACAAATGCACACTGCTGAACTGAATGCAATTAATATGATCATCTACCTGCCAACCTGCCCACAACCAACTTCAGACACCAAATCGTCCAAATCCCAAATAATTATTACATGACTGTTCATAACGGTTCCATGATATCATTAGATACATACATCCATGTTCACCAGTTAACTAACAATTACCAACACAAAAAGTCGAGTCCCTTCATTTTAGCAAAATACTGCCAACGTTAGAATAATGTTAAAAAGTTACCCATACGAAACTGCACCGAGTCTTGTTCTATGATCTATGAATTAAAGTGCAAAAAAATGGCAATTTTTAGCCGATAATGAATATAATATGCATGATTGGCCATCATGGTGAATTAAGTTGAATTGGAGGAGATTCGATAAGTGATGATGATGGTGATAATGACATTCATGATAAGCCCATCATGGAACTGTTGTTAGTCTGGATGAAGAGGTGTCCGTCCCTCTTAACTGCACTTTAGGACTCTTCATCTCTGCAGTAAAAATTCTACCTACCTATCCATAAAAGTGTGACTATAATTAATCGGCCGAGCCGACCTTGCTTTTTTTGTGAGAGAAATGTGAGAAATAGTCCATATAATTAACATAGAGTAAGGGTGAATGAATGGAGTGAGTCTAATCATTAATCAATATATATCTCTCTTCTCCAGGAGAGGATTAGATAATGTATTAATGTAGGCAAAATGTCATATTACTTGACTTGATGGATGATTAAAGTTGCACACAAGCACGTAGGTATATGGGACTGGGAATGAGATAATGTATGTGAAGATGGTGAGCAAGTGAGCTCTATGCGGCCTAATTATGTTGAGATGAGTGGGAATAGACTCTTGGGTGCAAATTGCACGTAGGTTTCTTCATGCTATAATTACTGCCGAAAATTGAGTCTGAGTGTGGTTCCCAGAATTTAAATTGTTCCAACATTTGAAATGAAGCCCCATTTTTAAAGCTTCCCGATTTTACGTTTTGAGGGGAAAGGAATATATTTTGGCTTTAATTATATTAAGTTTAAATTATCGCAACGAATGCAAAGTTTGGAAGTACCGATTCCTGTGGTTCAACGGAAGACAAGTGTTCACTCACCCCGGCAGACTATTCGTAATCATGTCAGAGAATGTGGGTTCGCCTTTACCTCCCTTTGGGGAACCCCCCAGTCCCCTGCCCCCACATTCGGCCGGAAGTGAAAGTGAGGCTGAAGCCGGCTATAGCAATAATTACTACAATGGGGAGCCGTCATATAAGTACAGTTTCATCACTGGAAGCGTCCCCACTTTCGAATACAACGACCCCGTTGCATTAAATCTAATCAGAGAGCAAGTAAGAGTTTTCTTTAAATAAGGTTTTAAAATGGTTAATTATTGATCTGAGCAAAATTGGATTTCTAACATACTTAATTGGATATTTTGTAGGTACCTGTGATACTCAGAGGAGCAGACTTGGTGGGATCTGCATTGAAATGGGACCTGGATTATTTAAGTCAGCATTTAGGCACTGGGGCATTTGCAGTATTCATTAGGAATGCCACCACGGATGCTATCGTCCAGTCGAGGTCTTCCACATCTAGCCAGTCACAAATCTTCAATCCCGAGCCCCTCCACGTCTTCAAATACTTCGATGAGAAAAAATTAGTCTCGTTACAAGATAAAACCTCATTTCAGTCAACTATGCTAAGGGTAGAAATGACATTTCCGGAATTTCTCCAACGATTTCATGGCGATCGGTACGTGCGTAGTTTTTGGAAACAATTTTAATTGGGGAAAAGGATATGAAAATCTATTATTAGTAGACCTAGGCTAACTGATTGATTGTGTTTTCCTTATGGAATAGCGTGCAAGAACGAGTCTACCTCCAACAGCCTCTAAATAATACCGTTGGCCCACAAATTGCTGCGGATTTCGTCCAGTTCAATTGGTCGTGGGCTGCGGAGCATAAAAAAGAATTTAATTGGGGACCGCTGACATCAAATCTGTTACTTATAGGACAAAGGGTTAGATGAATAGAAAGAAAAATCAAGAAATCATCTCAGAATCCGAAAAGCTAAAAATTCAGTAAATAAACTTATGAATTCTTTCTTTCGTTACTTCAGGGAAACGTCACACCATGTCATTTTGATGAGCAACAAAATCTATTTTGTCCACTCCAGGGAAGGAAAAAGATTTTATTATTTCACCCCGAAAACTTCCCCTACCTGTATCCCTACCCTGTACACCACCCCAATGATAGACAATCCCAGATTGACCTTGACAATCCGGATTTTAATAAATTCCCTAAATTCGCCATGGCCCGAGGGGTAGAAGCCGTCGTAGGACCTGGGGAAATCCTTTATATTCCAATGTATTGGTGGCATCATGTGATCAACCTGGATGACACGATAGCTATAAATTTTTGGCACAAGGTCAATAATTGTACATTATACGATTTGCAAAACAACTTGTAATTTTCAAAGTTACTATAATTAAATATCTAAAATAATTTGTTTAAAAAAATTAGGCTGGTGGAGCATCGCCGATTGAGTACCCCCTTCAAGCGAGACAGAAAATAGCGATGGTTCGCAACATCGAAAAAATGCTATTGGAAGCTTTACAAGACCAAAATGACCTCAAGGAACTACTCCATTGGATAGTGGACGGAAGATTTTAATTTTGAAATATATGCCAAAGTTCTAAACAAAAGAAAGTAATATATTAACTTAATTAATGTAACCCCCGCCGCCTTTGATGTCGGGCTTAGTTAAAAATGCAAATCACGACTGAATTTAAAACACACACACGTATTTTGGACGAATCCACGGAATGTGACGAGGACGATAATATTATAATAAAATTGGACTGCGAAGTGAAATAAAAACGATTTTTAAAACTATGCTTAATAAGCTTAATTTCATGTTTCATCCTCGGATCTCTGCCTTTAATCCATTGAAAACAAAGGCCTTATTTAAATACATCCCAATTTCATACTAATTGCCTCTCGCTATATCCTAACAATTAAAGTAAACTAGAGTCTATATTTACATGAAAACATAACAGTGATACAGAATATGGAGTTGATTACGACGAATTGATGACTATTTCGGCTAGCTCTACACAAATGAAAAATTATTTAACTATTGTTTTGCCAGCATCTCAATGGTTCTGCCGACATCTGCTGCATTCTTGTCCGACAAAATGGCACAGTTTTCCTTGCCCAAGGCTGCACAAAAATAGTAACAAAGTCCAATTAATTAAATTACTACTCATATTTAGGAATGCAACATTTTATCATCAAATCAGGTATGTACTTTGGAGGTACCACCACACGGCTATTATTGAAAGATCAAGCTTTTTTAAACTGACAGGCATTTTAAGAACATGCTCACATCTTATCATGTCTTATCTTACCGTATCTTGCATAGACCTTTGGGGTCACGTTGGAGCACTCCCGGATCAGGATGGGGAACTGGGGATTGGCCTTCTTCGTCTCCACATAGCTCTTCTCAATCCATTCCCTGTCAAAACAGATAAAGTTAAGATTAGCTTTAACCCTTAACTTAACATATTGCATATAACATGCTGTCAAATAGTATGTATGCCTTATTGACAAATTAAAATTAGTTATTAATTATATCTTTATCTTACCTAACACCTTTTGAAGCCGGTGACTTCTGACAGAGGTGGATCCTCAGCTCCCGGATGGCGGGACCGAATCTTGCAGCCATATTAATTCAGATGACGACAATTAAAGTCAAAACCTGTTACCTGCCTGTTATATCGCACTGGGAAAAAAATCAACACAAATTAATTAACCACTGTTCGCCAACACACTGTTAAATTACATTATTTGCTACGTAAGTAAATTATAAATCTTACATTTAGTTTTTTTTAGATGGAATGAGGCTCGAATATAGTGCAGGAATATTGAGATGCGGCAGCAGCGCAAGCCAATCCAAAAAATACTTTCATCGACGATTTTAGAGTGCTTTTAGGTGGATTTATGAAGGAAAGGTGCATTTAATTTAGCATTTAGCATGGCAAGGTAGATAGATAAAAAAGCCAAGATCCGAAAGTGTACCAACAGAAATGATGCTCATGTATGAGCCATGTTAGAGGGATCAGCTGTTCCCATTTCCTCTCAGCCAAAAAGCCAAGAAAACTACATAAAATGGCCTGTATGAATGAATCATGAATGAATGTAAAATGAACTCATTTCATTTCTTATTTCGTTGTTCGTAAACAACTTCACCTGCCTGCCAAGAAGAAGTGAAAGCTTGTAGCTTGAAAGTAAAGTTAGTTTGTTAAAGATCATCAATTTATTAACCATGCTTAGCTAGAGGAGACGCTATGATAAATCTTGGTTTGGTGTTTGGTCTAACATGACTTTAACTTGAGAGCCAAAACTGGACTCAACTTTCGTGAAGAAATGAAACTTTAATTAAGAAGGCGTTCAATGTTGAGTTTTAAAAGGGAAAGTGGAACTGTGAAGCATAAACATATTTAAATAGGACTTAATTGATGATCTAATTGGAAGATTTAGAATTATCAGTAAAAATTCAGACGGGCTTGACAGAGGGATTGAGGGATGAGTGTGGTTTGGTTTATCAAACATTATTAAACTAAACTAGCATGATTTAAATGATTGTCTATCTCTGTCATCTGTTAAATGCACTTTTGTGAACCTTGTCACTTGTGTTAAATGTCTTGTCTGGAATTACACTAAAAGTGCACCGTTTGTTAAATGTTCATTTGTTGATTAGTTTTAATTGTTCTTGTAATTGTGTCATGATTTGTGATGTGTTATGCAATGTGGCTTTGACTCGTAAGCGTTTTAATTGTAAATGTGACCCTGGGCCACTGTCAAATATATTGACAGCGATAATATAGAAAGACACTGAACCCTGCGGAAGCTGAGGGTTACCAATATCATCTTATCAGCGAACGATAAGACTTTTGAGGAGGTTCCAACATACTTAACTAACGGACGCCCACATTACATTTACATAATTACATTCCTACAATTACGCTTCGGTTAGAGGATTGCCTATCGCCTTCCTCTTTCTTACTCCTTCATTAATGTTTAGTCCATAATTGGTATATACCGAACCGTTAAAATTGACAAGTGAATAACTAAAGTAAATAGTTAATCTTTAAGTAAGTTTTCGAACGAACCATATATACCCACTCCGACCACAAGTACGATACATACGTCGAGTCGAGGTGTGCTCGAACATCCTAGAATGGCGAAATATGTTGAGTACACGCCCGACGTCTTTTCCCAGCCCGATGGAGGGGTAAATGTCTGGTGGTTTCCGACCACCTTCTCCCAATCACAACTTGGAGACCGAATTATAGGTGAACCATTGATAATCAATGTGTGCTAAAATGAAAACTATGTCACTAAATGGTCAATGAATGATTTAAAATATTTTTATTATTATTTTAATTTAGGATCCAACGCATGCACACTAATTGCTGTACTGTTAGCGGGGAGAATTAACGAGTTTAAAATCCTCATATGGGGATATCCGGATCAGCCCCTGAGTCGGATGCTGGTGACCTCCTTGGCGGAGGGGATCATCGAGGGGAATGACATTCACGAGAATCTCATGCATGCAGGGACAGTCTCCTGCATGGATCTCACCGTGCCTGAAGCGCTTCGAGCAACAAAGCTTAAGTACCCAAATTTGGTGGAATGGGGTGATGTAAGAAAGTCAATCAAAATTGCTAATTCCTTTATCCCTGGAATTAATTTTAATTGTATTGTAATTTGTAATTAATTTTTTTATCTTTATCTCTTTTAGAAAACGGCATTTGTGCTGGAGCCACTGGGTGATACTCTGACAGAGAACATGCTCCCCGTCATCATCGAGTTCGAGCACAATCCTCCGGAAAGGAAGCGTTCCAACACCGACCTATATGCTGTCCTGGTCGCTGATGGCCGGTCGGTGTTATTCATTTATCAACCGGAAACGGCCAAGGTGACCATTGTCGATTCTCACGCACACACCCGCTGCATGGCTGGGGCCGTAATTGCGCAAGCCAGATTTGGGGACTTGGAACAACTTTGTAATTGGTTTTGTGCGATGCTCACCCAGGCATTTGAGAGGGGAGCCCGTGTCCAACCCTATGAAATAGCTTTTCTCTACGTTAAAGATCATTCACCCCCACCCACCGCCTCAGTAAATAACAACGCAACAAAATAAACTAATCTTGTAATACCCTGATACTCACTCACTGCCGAAAACGCTACCGGTTCGTATATCGCTAGGTATGTTCGCGGTAATTCTAATTTACATGTTAATTTAGAAAAGTATTTGACACGAAATGTACTTACGAGTTTAGCTTTAATTATCATCACACAAAATTATCCAATTTTAATAAATTCACAATGCTTCTTGTAAGTTGCAGCAATAAAAAAATGTATCACTTAAATTACGTCGAGATTGTAAATATTTATTTCTACGCTCGTGGGTACATAATTTTACTTCATTCCTCTACATGAAACTGTAGCTTCCCAAATATTTCTATGATTCTCTCTTGACCTTCTTCGGAATCGGAGTATGGGACCCCGTCTTTGTATCGGATGATTCCAATTGGATATATTGACTCCTGTCCTGCCTTGCTAAATGACTCAAAATAGATCTTCTCTTCCCCCCGAAACCCATCGAATAAGTACTCAATCATGGCCCGAGCGAGAAACAAGATCGGATGAATTACTATAATATCATAAAGTTGTAATCAGTATAATAATGTACATGAAATGATTATCTAAAAGTTCTTTCTAACGTTCTATTCTAGAGCAAGTTTTCTTACCAACGCCAAGAAGTCCGATTACCGCAAGTCGACTACGCTCATGCATTAAATATTCCATCATGTAACCATACATAGACATAGGAATCGCGATGAAGTTGATGAACTGTTTGGATTTTAAAGGACATGGTTATTAATTTTGACTAATAGAAGAAGCGGAGGAGGATACACACATTGATTATTTAATACAGTATTTTAAATTATTCTCGTGTAATTAACGGAATTACCAGGAGAAAGCCAGGGGTGTTGATGGTTGATAGTTCAGGAATTTCAAATACAATAGCTGCCATAAAATCCCACACGATGGAAATCGCAGTTACGGGGATGATTGCTGTTGAGATGATAATGCAAATTACATGAACTGGTAGGCTATGGGCGGCAGCCAGCACATCTAGAACGGTACAAATTTCTAGAATTTTTTCTGAGCAACTGAATTTATGATGCCTCCTCATTTCCTGGCCATGCTTGTAGTGAGGCTCTACAAGAAGATTCCTGTCGAGAACCTCCACTGCCCCTGGCATTACAGTAGTGGTATAATGAGTACTCTTCTTCATTTTATGTGTTTTTAGCGTTCGCTTTCTTTTCAATTCAATTGAATTCTTCAAGAGTGATTATGTTTTTGATAATTAGCTATATTACGATTAGCATTGGTATATTCAAAGTGAAAGTAGTTAAATCAAATCAGTTTTTGTGTCATTGATATTCGTTTCTTAATTTATGGTATTTTTAATTAAAATTAAATGCAATGTTTGAATTATTTTAAAATTAAATTTTCCAAAGCAACTTTCCGTTCTATCTATGTATTATGTCATGTCCCAAAGTCCAAACCAACTCCCCACAAAACATGATTACTACACATGTGAGACCTCCAATTAGCATTGTTAGCTTCAATTAAATGCTTCATATGAACACTCGAGTAATCTTGTAGTATCGTGTGAGTTGGATTTGTCTTCCGTAGCTTCAGCCAGTCATTTTTATTTTAACGAAGTGCCTTTTAAAAAATCTCCTTTTAAAGTTTGTGGAAAATTCGACATTCTTCCATGAAATTATCCCAGGTCCCCAGGAGTAAACATGGATTTCGTGTTGGGCTCAAATCATTGAACAAAGTCTACATGGTTATATGCTTTTTAAGCCTTGCTAAAATGGGGGTTAAATTGAGATTGGACTTTGGCCGAAGGTGTCACTCAGCTTCTTGCTATTTAGTTAATGGTAGAACGCCCAGTAAAGCATACAAACAGTGCGTGACGACTCACCGGTTGATGGACTGACTGCAATTAACGGACATTTAATTGGGGTTGGTTGGTTCCTTTCACCGTCTTTCTCTCAATGTGTTGGTAATAGCTTTTGAGCTCTTTGTGCCTTGAATGTATTGAAGGCAAGGATTCCAAAGTAATGAAACATTCGATATTATTATGTGGAATCAGCCAGGACTATCTACCTCTAGAAATGTCATGAATGTGAGTATCGCGCTTCTGTGGACGTTGATTTCAACGAGGGTAAACAGTACTCAAGTCCTCAAGTCTAAGCGTAAGTTCTTCCAAAATACTCCATGAGAAAGAAAGCGAATCTGACATTTGTCATCACCAGTTGAGTTGGAACTAGGAGAAAGTGCGAAAGCCGGGCCATTATCACTGCATTTACAATCATCGCACCAAGCTGAACCATATTTTAAAAGGCTGTAGGTACATTTTAAGCCAAAAGCAAAGTAAACATATTCCTACTAGAAGAGTGCCATAACCTCCACAACAAAGTCGAGAATGCATATCATAGAACAAGTCATCCCGATATCGACTTGCCCTCCATATAATATATGGAGGGCAAGTCGATATTATATTTCTTTCACAGTGCCCGTGCCCACCAGCGTCCCAGTTGGCAGGGAACCACAGTGCTTCCTTTGGAACCGCTGCGGCTAAGATGCTACGCGAAGTTTTAGCCTTTCATTAGGTGAACCAAAGGAGCACCCAAGTTCATATCATAATAGCTCCCAAGTTTATTTTCACCTTTGTCTAAAGTCCTACTTTCGAATGCACGCACACCTGAGTTGGGTTGGGAGTTTGCCGGTATATGGAAACCAAATTGCATGGCCGTAATAATATTTTCAAAGTACTATGAGTATCCCTCTAAGGACGTCTTTTCCACCCAAAAAAAGCAATTTGCATATGAATGGAAATACGTTGTATCCATGGGCATGCAAATGATGCATCATTTGCATGCCCATTGATACAATGTATTTCCATTCATATGCAAATTGCTTTTTTTGGGTGGAAAAGACGTCCTTAGAGGGATACCCATAGTAGGCGAGAAACATCCCATTTTCCCATTCTCCGTTTTTATAATTATTGTTTGATGGAAATGTAAGGAAACCTATTGGATTCCTAATGAGTGTTGGTGTTGACCCAACACTTTCACAATAATTTTGCATTTATCAGGTTGAGAAAATGGGAGGTTCAGCAAACCTGTCACTATTGTCTTTGATGATGATGTCATTATCGCCATAAATGTATCCTTGTTTACTACTATGTGCGGATTCTATAGCGGTCCAAGTCCAAATAGGAGACTTTCCATTATAAATTCATGTTTTTCTTAGAAAACTTCCGGGGAGAATTACTATTAAACTACAGTCAAATCGCAGTAGTAGTTGGAGAAAGCGTATGTGGAACTCTCACCGGAAGGTTTTAGATGCTGCGGGTTGCGTTGGTAGGAATATTGCCACTTAAATGAATCCAATGATGATGTAGGGAGATTCCAGAGGAATCCTTTCTGAAAATTAAGATGAGAGATTGTGAAATGGGATCTCCCACGAGTTGGGTTCTATTTTCGGATGGATCTTTCATGCTTCCGGTAATAACTAACATTTTACGGTTTAAGAATGTGGAGGATGTACTCATGGGCAACCTTTGCAATATAAGCTCCCATATCAGACTTTCCTAGTCGGAGGTGAAAGTTTGGTGAAAGTTGGGGGCACAGCAATGCAGTGGGGGAAAGTGAGAATTGGATGGAAGAAATAAACAACGGTAATTGCTATCATGGGTACATTACTTGTTTATCTAACTATATTGTTTTTCATATGGGAAGGGAAATAGTTCCTGCGAACTCAGGCTATGTTGCGCCCTGACTCAATATTCTATTTTCATCGAATTCTCCGAGATCCACAAAATCCATCACCACCGGTCATTTAAAGTGTCAAATCAAGCAAAGACTGTAGATTAAATCAAACAAAATGCTCCAAGATGTCCATTAAAAACTTTGTAATATTCTTAGTTTTTGGTCATACCCCAAAATTGTGGAGGATAGCAAAAATGAAAAGGTATATAGGTGGCTATGTAAAATTTTAATTGGTCGGATATGACGCTCTGTTATTATGTAGGTTGTTAACCTTACGTAAGTTAAGTTTTAGATTTTGCAATAAATATGACGATTGAAACGACCCTAGCTTGCCTTGTAAGAAGAGTTCAAAATTATTTATGAGGCTACCGGAAATGTAATTTAATTATTTTAATCCAGATGGATGTCATTCCAGTTACTGACGAAATGAAAATTTTACTTTTAAGAGATAATAATCCAGCCATTCATCTGACTCTTATTAGATAGAAGTGTAGGTATTATAATAATTCTCACAGGGGTGTGGGTGGGGTAATACGAACGTTTGCAATAAAGCATCATATCATGTATCTTATTGCGTGTTGCTTTCATCAGAGTTCCAAATATAGAGATGAGATGGATTAGGTATTGTATGTTAACTCATTAGAAGCCATTGTGCCCACGTCCCACAAAACGGAAGCTGAAAGGAAGGAACTGAAAAGACCGAATACTAAATTGTCTTTGTATCTATCTGTCTTTTTTATTATTTTTGGAGTAATTTGGTAACTAACTATGTACGTGCCTATTTCAAATACAGTCATTGCCTCACTTTCTCCTAACTTGTTTTCTGTAAACTTGACAGCACTTCTGTCAGCAGTTTTTCCTAAATTTAGTTAAAATACCTGCACTAATTCTGAGATTCGGATTCGACTCTGTAATTGTTTTATTTGAATGTATATGGCACACATACTTGCCTGCATGCCAAATGACACTCAGTTAATTTTAATAATTTTTAAAGCTAAAATTGCAACATATTTTCATTGAAAAGGGGGCTGTTTATTGCGTAAATTAATATTAATAGCAAAACACGGCACACAATTCTCAAGAATGGAAGCCCTACTTTTACTTTGTCCCGATTTGGAAGTGGCCCACCGCGACTTCTTGAAACAGATATGGAGTAGAGTAGTATACAAATGCATAATAATTCCATTCATAATTCATAATTTTAGTGTTCTCCAGTGCATGCAGCTCCAGTTCTTCAGTGCCGTTTCAATTGCCTAAGATGCTACCTGAATTATGCCGAGGACAAGTTTGGAGCACTTAAGACAAATTACGTTTAAAATATTAAAGACCCACTACGGCAGCTCCTCTGTCCCCAATAAAGGTAGAGTAGGCAATTGATAAAAACTGAGCAATTAACAGCCTTTTCCTGTTCAACATAGGTACATACATACATACCTAGCTTTGTGTTGGCGTACCTTACTGCATCTGTATCGTAAGTATTTATACCAAATTAGGTGAAAAAGGATGTTCCCCGATGAGTAAGGTCCCGCTCAGCTAGTAATTAAGCAATCTATCTATGTAAACCGTGAATATGAATGAATTAGACCAACTAATCGTCAGAGTTATTAATATTATACGTGGCCGGAGTTCTATGATTAGCTTCAATTGTTTTATGCTCCACTTAGGATCCCCCCATGACACTGTTGCAGACTATGTATGGTGCGGGGATGTGTGGATCATCATCTTTCATCGTGATGATGACGATATTGATAAATGAAGAAAGGTGAAAGCTTGTAACACGATCCATATCCATGTACCTCGTACCTACATCCTTGTAATTGATATCGATATCGATACACCCATGCCAAACCAAAAGCGGCTAAAAAGATTAGTTATTACTATTACAGCTTTTGTGTACACGGAGGAGTCACACTGACTACGGTACAACTGTTGCTTTCTCCCATAAAAAAATGTTTATATTCAATATTGCCATCATATTATTGTCTACAATTTCTTTCATTTTTTTTTACTGGTGATGATAACGACACCTCTCCGTGACGGCTATTATGGACATCATCATCCTCCCATTCACATCTAAACACATTACATGAGTCAAACCTCACCGAAAGTAAGTGGGCCCACCAACAACCAACATGATATGCATTTTGTCCCGGTGACGAAAATGACACGAAGCCCAACTGCCAAAGCCAAAGCCAACCTTTGGCAGGGGAAGACATATTTACGCGTTTTTGGGCAAATAAAAAAGAAAGTGAAGTAGCTTTTGAGTTGGGTGAGCTGGGAGAGAGTGGGAGTGAGTATAAAAAGGGGAAAGTGTGGAGTAGTCCTCCTCCAGTTTATATTTGCACTTGTTGAGCTGAGCAATTTTTTTGTGAACTGGAGTGAAGTGGATAGCATCTCATCTCATCTCATCATCCCCTCCATCCACACGTATATTACCTAGTCTGCTTTCCTCCAAGGAAGAGATAAAGCGAGTGGATTTCTCTGTTGCGCATTTTATTGCATAATACCTAATATACCTAATATCATCCCAGCCCAGTCCATTTTCACTTTGGGGAGAAGTGATACAAGAGAAAAGGGGAGTGATGCAAAGTAAGTATTTCCATATATCTGATTCGGAATGGGTAAAAGTACAATAATATACAGTTTGAGGAAGTAAATGGTCAAAATGTCATCTATCATATCCAATCCCCTAAAACTAGGTGGATGACAGGATGATTTGTTTATCTATTTATCTGTTATCAGCATTTTTGTACTTTCACTTTTTCCAGATACTTCCTTCCTGAACATGAGGATAGGTAAAGATCAAGCTGTTTTGTGAAAGAGATAAAATAGAACCAAAATCCGATTACATCTAATCGACAAAGGGAAACTCATCGAAGAGGAAAAATCATCCGAAATTTGGTCACCGATACGGTTATAGCTAGAGAGAGACAAGTGGAAGTCATTGGATCACCGCTTGATTGAATAACAGCAACAGACCAGAACCTTCATTGACAATTTGATTTTCTCCAAAGGGCAAATCCCCCAAATATTCAAAAGGACAATAAATCCCATTCTACATAGTAAAGAAACGCAAACCTTACAAGGGGAAAGTAATTTTTCAATCACAAAATGTGGAAGGTTGTCAGTGGAGCCCAAGAGCCACCCCATTCCCCCTGTCTTCTTGTCACACTCACCTTGGTTTTGCTCTTTTACGTGGCGGAGCTCCCCTCCTCCAGTCATTGCATGCCGTTCCTGGCTGGTGGTGGGAGTAGCAGCAACAACTTCGCGCCCCCCTCCGTGGTAGACATCACCTCCACCGGCCCCGGTGTGGCCCAGTTCCAGAATCTAATTCGGGAAGCACTGAAATACATGCACAAAATCAACTCGAGTGGGGGAAGTGGAGAGCCTACAAGAATAAGGTATGTACATGTTATGTTTACCCACTATTAAATTGGAATGGGAATAAGAAAAGGAAAGAATGATGATGTGTCGATGAGATGAGTGCGTGAAAGTTGGATCTTTATCTATTTCTGGATCCAACTTTCACGCACTCATCTCATCGACACATGAATGCATGTGTGTGTATGTGCGTGAATTCCAATCCAATACGAATCCAATGCGTTGTTGATGGCATCAATTCATTCTCGGACATCAGATCCGTTGAGAAATTGGTTGTTTCATTCCACACCTTGTAAACTGTCGACCCAAGTTTTTTGCCCAATTTCTATACTTATGATGTTACAGGGAAACTCACTTTAGATTATTGAAATCAGCCATTCATTTTTATTTTTGTTGGTTTAATCAAGATGAAAAAATTCCCGTGTTAGAATAACGTTTTCCTAAATTCCTCAAGGAACCCTTCACCCCGATTATACAACATTATGAAATTCAATCATAGATAAAGACTTCCTTCATCCTTCCTTCTTTCTTCACAACAGTTGAACCCCGAGTTATTTTCTGAACCAGGAAGCAAATATTTAGGCTAGAAATAGCTTACTTGTTGACACGACAGGGTGGGAGAGGAGAGGGGAAAGAGGAAAGGCACTCGTCTTCAATAAATATAAAGCTCTTTGGATTGTACTGCATTTTGGCATTGCTTCACACATTCTAATCGCGCTTTCACCCCGAGGTCCCTTTTCCACTTTCCCTTTTTTAGTAGCTTTTTTTTGCTTTTTATATATCAGTTTACGTGTTTTTTTTTATTACGAGGGGGTTTCGCAAACAATATGCATTAAAAATGGGTCACATATCATGCATAAAATTGAGAAAGGGAAAGGAAGGGAACAATATTTTATTACGAATGCCCGGGGTATAATGCCATCACCTACCGTCCGACGTATCTACATTCCCATTTTGGGGAAAGGGAAAAAGATAACATTACTTTCACTTCATTTTTTACTACTGATGTAATGAGCAGATGGGGAAAGCGTGGGAAGGAGGACATGATGAACTTCCTTTGTTTTTTGAAGGAGAACATAAATTAAAAGGGGAGTCGTCTGCAAAGGAAGGTAAGGTTAAACTGAAAAATAAAAACTAAGGCCCTATAAAGATAAAAATAGCGTGGGCTTAACTAAACAACGCAGTTTTTCTGGGTAATACGAGGGGTTTTCTCGATACTCCATCCATACTCGTAAATATGGTAATTAGACGCGTATCCATTAACTGGAATTAACCCAACTTTGAATGTTAATGTATGCAAGTGTAAAGAATGGGGTAATTGACTTTTGGATTGCATCATATCATACAGTCTTGAGGAGAGTTTCCGGAAAGGAAACAAATCTACCTAAATGCATATGCATATTCCTGTATTGAGTGATTGAGCCTCAATAAAAGTTCTTCAGGAACTTCAGGTGAGAGTCAATCCACAGTCCCAATTTCAGGATTCCATCAGGCGTAAAATTGACAACCAGTTAGGGTCAGGGAAGCGTGTAGCTTTTATTGAACAGGAAATCGGGATTTGGCAATCTTCTGAGTGTGAGCCTTGACATGTGAGAGCCCATCTATTCGGCTTGTGTCGCGTCGCATCATGTCAAAAGTGATGGATTGGGTAACAATAACAATACTATCGTTTAGTGATAGCTAATATCCGTTGAACTTTGGTCAAGTGAGTCAAGTCCCATGCAAATATTTACGGAAAGAACCAATGGACTGATCTATACTGAATACATATATTTGCATGTTATGAGCATACCAATTTGTATGTAGGTACTCATCTTTCAGTTCTGCATATTGAGATTATCGCAGCTAAATAAAGATGATATTTATTTACATCCTGCAAAAAACCCAGACATATCTCCAATGTTTTTGTTTGGATCAAATAAATAAGCTTAGCTTAACCTTTGAAATTAAATCCGAACCTTTACACTATTTCCTCGAATCATTTATGCCCAAATCCCAACATTCTTTTCCAAAGAATTTCCTTCGTCGTATCCAGTTCCAGTACATATTCTCGTAATAGGGGTTGTATGAGATTTTCGCATATTAACTTGAATCACACATGAAAGTGGGTTTATTCTGCGAATTCATCCAAAGCAGAATGTTTGTAAGAACAGGTAAAAGTCGGAATAAAAAATCTGTGCTGAGATACCATGAATTTGATGGCTTAGAATAGAACAACGGAGGAGAAAGTTTAAATTCTGCTTTCACTCCCTTTGAAATCGGACCCACAAAAATATGTAATGAAAGATATAGAATATGAATTGGTATTCCTTCTGGTCTATTACTGTTCGCATGCATGTACACAAGAGTAAACCCTCATCATGCCTCACCAACATAACATCATCTCGGTAATTTAATTTGAAATGGAAATTTAAGTGTGCCCTTTTATTAAGGGCAAAAAATATGCTAGTTGTTTTGTTACCTTACATTACATTACCACAATATCATCATATATAAGAAAACCTATGACGTAGACGTTCCTTCGTCTCCCTGAAACGGGTGAGTAGATGAAAGGAGGGCTAAAGTACACCTTTGTTTGCTTGCTTTCACTCCTCAATGCAAATGGCACTTTCTCTATATGTCATTGTATGAATAAGTAGGAAAAATTTCATTGTGAATTGGATGTGCCACAAAGTCTAATGAAATCAATTTGTGGCTAATGTCACTTCACATCGCATCACATCCATTTCTCCATTTCTTCCCACTACCTATATGCTTTCCCCTCCCCTGTCCCCACTCCTCGGTGAAATGGATATTGTGGGAATGTCGTCTCGCCAAAATGTAAATCTACTCGAATAAAAATACCAGGAACCCCTTTCAGCTTACATATAGTAGATATCTTTTTTTATTATTACTTATCCAAATTTGGCTGGTTTGGTGTGTCACGGTAGGTTTCTGGAAACTTTGAATGAAATATTTTTTTATAAACCATATATGCCTAATATATTTACCAGATGTTAGCCCCAGGAATATGAACATGATGCCAATTAGTTGGGATATGAAAGGCTTCAATTCAACCCCCTCTTCTGCATCAAAAACACGAAAACAGGTTTCATTTAAAACTAACAATGATGTCAGTAAGTCAACTCATATTCAATCCTACCTGGCCCTTTTATATTTATTTAAATGTGAAAGATAGAAATCGATGTGTGGTCATGTAGCCCTGAAGGCAGGAGCTGTTCCGACATTCGCATTCCACCCTCTCTCCGTTTGAACCACGGAAATACCTTGGGAGTGAGTAGACCTGTGTGACGCAATTGCATGTTAGGTTTTTTTTCATAAAAATTTGCATTCTATGTACCTATTTATAAAATGATAAGATGGCATATAGGTAGTATGGTGAGGGGACAAGGAAGTTTTCTTTACTTACCTAACCTAGCCCACCTAGTTCATTAATATGCATAGTTAAAACATATTAATCATAACAATAAGTTCTGAAACTTGATACTTTTTACATCCTCCTTTCCTTCCCCACAAAAATACGTTGGGGGAAATTCTGCAAATTCCTCCACCGTTACTAAAAGGCAAAGGGGGAGAAATGTTGCCATTCTCATCCTCAATTTCTCATTCAGGTTTTTATTATGATGATGATATGATATGGCTGCTTAGTATTCTTGAGGACTAGACTCAAAGTAGATTTTCATATTTTTCTTTCTTTGTGTGGAAGACAAAGTTCCATGTTACCTCCATCTCCATCCAAAATTTTCACATGAGCCGAGCCTAAAAGTAAAATATAAAAAATAGCTCAGCACCTTTCTCCTGGTCGGGTCTGGTCTCCGCCTGACGATGATGATGCGATGTTGACAATGTGGGAAGGGGGCATATTCCACGAAGTATCAACACAAACAATGATATAAGATATTCTGATTACTTGACGATCCAGGAATGCTAAAGCAGTGTGAGGAGATACAAAAGGATCCTATATTTTTTACAATGTGTCACTTGCTAACGTAGTTTAGTCATGTGCGACAAGGGGGAAAGTGTGAAGGACATTATGCTATGTACTCTGTTCACTTCGAATTCAATTTCAACAAGCACCGAGAAAGGACTTTCGCTGAAATGAAAACAGATTCACTCAACTCGATGACGTAACTCTATTGACGTGAGTGCCAAATCAGAAGTCAGAATCAAGGAACCAGCCCTTAGGTGATGTCATGACATGAGCATCCGATTGGATCCTTTTGTGTATATGGAAAGTGTGTATGCCTACCATTCTAATAGAGTGGGAATGAGACAATGCATATACAAAAGGGGGTATGACGTGGTCAGCTTCAAAGGTTGAATATAATGAGTTGACGCGCAGATAGTATCTGTATTGCACATTGACTTCCCATTTTGGTCAAGGTCGGTCCTGGCCTTCATTACATTTAATTAACAGGCTGTCATGAATATGAATTGGTTTGTTTTGAATCATGATTCATCTCAACTTGTAACTGATTTGGAGAAAAATATTTGAGGGGGAAAGGTTACGTGACCCAGTTTGGGCTTGGACGTTACTGAATCACGTAAGACTTAGCAGGTAGACAGAGACTTGAGAGTTTGGAATTAATTAATTTGAATGAGGGGGCAGAGCATATTGGTTCCGGAGTTGCTTCAGAATTTATATAAAGAGGTACTTGTATTCCATTTGACAGACAACGAACATACAACCGATTTCTATGAACAGGTTGATTTAGTTAGAATTGAAGGTTTTTTTGTTTATCATTACAGAAACTCCCCCATGTCACTCAAACTCTCTTCCTTATATACATACACCCTCAAATCAAAGATTTTTCTATTTTGATGATGGTACATGACGAATCCCACCCAAAGCTTATATAAGTGTCAAAACACGAACAAGATGAATTGTAACCTGATCTGGTCTGAGAAATGTAGGTGGATTCACACGTAACATCTCCTCTGTGTGAGTACTTAATCGTACACACTTGAAAATCTTTTCCCTTGTCATACATGACTCAGGATGAATTGCCTCTTCATAGTTCATGGCTTGTTTTTATTCTTTGATGCGACTTTACCTTTGAATGATCAAAGAATTTACTTTGGTGCTATCATCGCCTTTACGAGTCAACATTAGGTTATATCACACAGTAAGTGCCAATAAGCATAATAAGTGAGATTTATGGGAAGCATCCATTGTCCTAATGAAAATGACACTTATCTGCTGCTTATTACTTAAAACGAATATTTTCTTCTCAGGGGAAAGTGAAAGTCAAAAGCATTAAGGGAAATAAGCTGCGCGTGATCTTGTTTTCTTCAGAAAGAAAGCTGCTTAAGATTTTTTTATTGTGACGCGGCATTCTCTAGTAAAGGTCCCGCAAAGATTAAGTTGAACCTTTACGAGTTACGGAATTCTTTTATTTGCGAAAAAATATCAAAAAATCGGAGTTCACAGGTTTAAATCTAACTTTTATGCTAATATTAATAATGTTTATGTTTATTTTTATCTTTCCAGTGGACAAATGAACCTGAGATACCCCCGAAGTGAGATTGGAGACGTGGCCCACAGATTGTCTTACTTGCAAGAGATGGATAGGAAATTCGGAGCTAAAGCACGGCCTAGGTAATACAATATACCCAGTTATTTATATGCTTTCTCCATATCATAATTGTGGGTGGAATGAGAATGATTCTGTGGTGGAAATGAAATATGATAGCCACAACTAAACTATCAAAGATCAACGATAAAACATTTAGAACTATTCAGCAGGATGACAATGTCAGTAAATCATGCGTCTAATGATCATGCATTATACAATTTGGATATTGCACAAGTTTTGACATCCCCCCACCCCCGCAAATCGGATATATGGATTTATATTTATTTATATGTACTAAGAAATTACATGAATGCCAGGAATATTTACCACAATCCTAAGTAAATCCAGCAGTCTTATGATTAGCACCCAAAATGTCAAGCTTACCATTTGCGTGGGATGAAATGCTGTTAAGGAGTGACCTCGGACATTAACTTGAATCCTCTTGCACAATGTATAATATATTATGAATCGGTATTTTATGATGATGTAGTACTTCTGATACTTCCTCACAAATACAATCCACCATACACAGTTATTATTCGCGTTCATTACATTCCGCCATCTGCTAAATAAACATTAATCACGGAAAATGAAACTTCTACAGAAGGACTAGGGGGAGTGGCCAAACAAGATCAAATATAAACACTTCCAGCTCGTGAAATAATAAGTACGAGCATCATGACGCCATGTCCAATGCTAAGTCTTTCCGAAAGTTGGGGTGGGATTATAAAATTTGCCAGTTTATGACCTGCTGCTCCCGGCTAGCTTGCGATTAGTTTGTCTAAATATATTCTTTATTCATTGTTCACCCTAGCCAATTTATCTAAATATGCAGTGAAAGGAAACTTTTACTTTGTCTCACATGAAAACAATAAATGCTCTCATTTGACCCGCCATATAAAAAAGGAGCTCATTGCCAAAAATGTATGCTCATTGCTCACTGTATGTAGTAGATTTACAAAGCTATAAAAAGCGACAAAGAGATCATCCTCGTCATGTCATCCTCATCATCATAAAAAGTCCTAAGTGAAGTAAATAAATTTTGTTTTTGTTTCCAACAATCCCCCCCACTTCTGAGAGAGGATTCATGAGATGAGCTAAACTAAACAGAAACAATTAATGACAGAAAATGAGAGAAAGTTTATGTGCTCGGTCCTTGTGCCGAAGGTGGTGGAGATGGGATGTAATGAGATGAGTGGTCATAAATATCATTTTGTTTTTCGTGTTTGATGCTCACTTGCCAAAAGCATGGTTCATATGCCCAAAGTTAGCTTGTTTTGTTTGAAGTTGGATAAGAATTAACTAGGAGGAAAACATGTAACAACAAAACAACTCAACTGTAAAAGTGCTTCAGTTATGTAATAATAGGAGTTACGATGGGATGGGAGATATGGGACGAGTTGTGTCCCTCCATATATGTAAGTACTTGGATTACATATGTACATGTCCTATTCAGAGAATCACAAAGGGAAATAGGCTACATATTTTCTTTCTTGGCATCATCTCCCCAAAGATTAAAAGGGCACATAATATTAGATTTAGCCAGATAATTTTTTTTTACTTTCACCCAAGCCAAGTAGGGAAAGGGGATGATGATATTATTAGGTAACTACGTCTGTCTATCTATGTCCATGGAATATTAGAATGTTTGGGGGGGTGGGGAACAAATACCTTCAAATATACCCAAAATAGCGAAGTTTTTCCTTGCCTTCAAGACAGAACTTTCTACCGGGAAATGAGAATTTTGTAAGTGCTTTGCCAACCCATGCGAACCGGAAGATGATAAAATGAATGAGTTGATGAGCAATAATAATCATGAGTCTATGCACATTTCATATATCATAGTGGATGATGATATGGGAAGGGTTACTTACATATGAGCATGCTTTCACTTTATGCTTTCACTACCCCAATCACATACGTCTCGTATGTACTGTTGCTTGCGGTTGGTTTTGTCGTGGGACGTTATTCGCATAATTTTTTATACATGTCATACACTTAATCTCTATTTATCTACGTGGAATTTACCACTCTCCTGTGTACTTTTTATATTATAACGATGGGATGTGGGATCCTTCTCTTGGAATGGAATTGGAGAGAAAGTAAAATGGCAGAGGATGAGTAATAAAAAAAGACTGGGGAAAAAAATGGAGGAGCGCAACAGGATAATATTTACTTTGCCTGGTGGAGCGTAAATAGCGAAAATCATTTGAGCTCACTACATTTTACTTGGAGTACATCATCATATTCATATTCAACGCATATCATACACCGATTTCGTCCCCTACCCTTTTCCAGAATTTGTGACTTTCACTCAGTTTTATACCCTACACAGTACATAAGTAATAGCACCCTTTCTACATCTACCCACTCAACTTGAGTTTTACCCCTTCCTGGAAAAGCCTGTATGTTTCTTTATGGAATGAATCCTGCTCTTTCAAATTAGTTTATTTTTCGGGTTTAAATCTGATACGGAGTGGAAGGACATAAGGCGTAGTACTTACGTCATGGATGATGGGTTTGGAAGGTTGTCGTCGTATGGAGGGTGCACCTGCTTTACATAGAAACAGTGGAAATACCCCGTCAGAGCCAGATATAACTTGACATCTGCAGTCTTCCAACTAATCCCTTAGTAATGATTGAACAAACAAAAAATTAGTGACAGTAGTTGGTTTACTTGCCTACTTACCTACGATAACCTATAATTGAGGAGCAATTGCTAAATGCAAATAAAGATAATCAATCCTTCCACAACCAATAAGGTTGTACTACTTATTGATCATCTCCTCACGTCTACGTGAGAAAAACAGTTTCCTGGAAAAGGGGAATTATTTAATCGCAATTCTAATTAATGTGCCTTATCATGTGATGTCTTTCCAGGTTTGGGAAACGAAATGAAGTGACACAGGACAACTTTATTCCAATGTATGCTGACGATGAACAGAGGGACTCAACGAATGGGGCAAATGGAGACAACCAAGCTTCCCTGCTCTTCATTCCTTAGGAAAATTGTAGCTAGCTAGACCTACCTGAAGGCTCTCAAGGGGGGGGGGAGAATGGGGATAAAGTTGGTGTAAATGCAAATCAAAGTCATGATGGATAGATGATCTACAATTAGCTAACTACTTACCTAATTACTGGTTGCAAAACTGCTATGTTGAATTTAGTTACATTCTTTCTTCTGGGTTATGCTGAATTAATCTTTCATTATATATAGTTGCACCTTATTATGTCCCCCTATCTATATGCCACAACTTAACCTTTTTGCTCCATCCTGTAGCGTAATAGAAAAATACACGCTATGTAAACAAATTGAATCTTCGTGTAAATTAATCATCCATTATAAATCTACCATGCTAATTATAGTTTGGATAAAATTGTAACTCTTCTGCAAAGACTAATAAAAATGAGCATACTATATAGATTTATTTATATACATCAGCTTAATGTAGAATTAGTGATTGAATAGTTTGGAATTACATAGTTCTGAAGCTTTGCATATTGTGATGTCGGATCTCGACTCGACATCATCTCGACTTCATTTAGGCCTAGAACAGAATATGAAAACATAATGCATAGTTAGTGATCAAAAGTATGTGAACCTAATTTTATTGTAAGATGAAATTAGGATTGAATCCACCAATTAAATAATACAATTATTTCTTATATAATAATGTATCCGAGTTAAACTCTGTCGTTCTTTATTTCTCTGTTCAAAATATATATACGCAACATTTGAATGTCATCTCTCAGCATCTAGAAGTCAGGCTGTACTGCAATTGATTAATTTTTTCTAAATACAACATAATTTGCTTGGAGGAACTATAACTATATTTCATCGATGAAAATATCCTTTCTCTTACGATTAGTCAAATGCGATACTCGATTATCAATTTACATTACATGATCAATTGTCAATTATCATTATCTAAAGTAAGCTTTCATCTCATCACAATCCTGCTGCAGAATTAATTTATTGATGCTACGACAAAGCTACTTACTATCCATACAATCTACTTTTTACGTGAGTGATTAGAATTTTTATGATAGTTTTAAAATAATAATGACTACAATTACACATTGTGCATATATGAAGATTATTTTTTACAAACTACTATACGGACTACAATGGAAATCACTGTTTTGCTTTGAATTACATATTCTTATTACTACAATATTTTGACGGTAATGTGCGTGTGATAGAGATGACTTCTGTTCTTAGACATTTACTTAAGAATTAAATTACATACTTATTTATTTATCCACCCTCCAGGGTCACTCTGTCGATAAGATAAAATCTAGTAAAATATTTAGTGAAGTAAATCTACTTAATTATATCTACACTATACCATATACTTATAGTTGGTTCTTGTATTTATAAGCTTAACTCCCGATTTTTTGCAACAAAAAAAGTATAAAAATTATTACATATTATGTAATATAACAATAATAAATAATAAATAATTATTAAAATAGTAATACCGAGACATGGATCTTGTTTTGTTTAAAAAAAAAAAGGTGTTTGTAAATGAGTAGTGATTGTATCATTATTATTAGTTCACCATCATTGAATCATTGTCGTTGTATAGAAGTAGGCGTAACAATAATTTAATTTTACTAAAATGTAGAAAAAAAAATCATTTCAGAGTATAGTCAGAGTATAATGAAGATAGTTACATCAAGTAAGTCATAATAACATGTATTAAAATATTCATCACAAATTACTACTTACAAGCTATGATTGACGCCAGATTGAACAGTTGGGCAATTTAGTCATATGAATGAAGAAGATAAGATGCAGGCGTAATTAAACTATATACCTGTACAACATAACGAATGGTAATTTACAAACGAGTTACAATATTTCTTCTGATAGAGTCAATACAAGTTATAAATTCATTGACTTCATAGTTAATATCTCTGTTAGTATATATATTTTCTAAGCTTTAGCTACATATATTGTTGATTGGATTGGATTGGACTATAAACTGATCGTGAGTTGGTAATGTTTTTAAATTATTGATTGTAAGCTTCAAAAGAAATAAAAAAGTAGACTTGGCTGTTTCAGTTTCAGTCTGTTAAAATTCTGGTTTATGCAAAAATGTTAACACATGAAAGAGCAATATAGAATTTATTTGGATATTTTGTGACAAAATAAAATCCACTCGTTCTGACGGGAAATGCCTATAGTTATTTGTAACCAGTAGTTTGTGGCCAACCATTTATCACAAATGACAGAGAGAACTGAGTATTATGACATGACATCTTATAATTTCATTTCATTCACATCTCAAATTAATCTATAATTTATATCGCTTAATAGAACAGGCTCGGAATCCGAATATATTTCGTGGAATCGTTTAGGAACTCCGATTAAATTGGTACAGCACAGACAGCATAATATATACACAATACAGCATGTTTTGGGAAACCCCATTTCTTCTTAGAATATACCTAATTGTTCCAAATTCTGTAATTTTTAAGTCACACTTTTCTAGTTTCGTTTATTATCACCACAATAGCCAAGTTCTGGTCTAGAAGGATTGTATCCAAATTATCTACGTTTTAAAATTTAAAATTAATAATTATCCTATAATATAAGTGGAGCATTTGATTTAAACTGTTTAACTTTTTACTTGTGATTCATATAGGCAATCCTAGCTAATAGTAAGCCTAGTAAATTAGGCATTACAATTGAGTACTTTAGGAGGAAGTAGTTAATTGTTATTATTTTGTGCATATTGGCTGAATATTAAGGATGTTCATTGATCTCAAGGAACGTAAATGGTCCTACCAATTGATCAACTTGAAAATTTCCTTTACATTACATAAATTCAAATTCTTTGCAATAGTCATATCACAATTTACCTAATTTTACAGTTAACATTTTTATGAATTACGAGTAAAATCAATTTAGTCAAGTTTCCAACACAAGTAAACTAGTCAGGTTAAATGCATATCAGACATATTTAAAGAATGTGAAAGCCACACCAGAAGTGCAATAACAGTAAGTAATATTCGCATACAGTTAGTGTAAGTTAAAAAAATACTTTAAAAAGAAAATATGAAACGCAAAATTTGGAAAAATAAATATCTGACTAAACCTAATCTAGACAGTGACAGCAGGAAAGTAAATACCAAATATTCCCTACACGAAGTTTGGAGGTCGTTTAACAGAGTAATGTACTAGCAAGGAGCTAAGCTCCAACTCCTCCGAATAGCCATTCTGCAATGGTACGCTGCGGTAACCTTCACGGAGGCATGTAACGGGAGAAGATGCCTGACCAATGAAATTGGGATCCCCGAAAACATCTTCATCCTGAACAATAAACCTAATCATAGCCAATTCTGGGTAGTGCACTTCAAATTCAAATGTCTCATTCCAGTACGGGTTGAGCCCATTATCACCAATCGTTTTTGTTTTCCTGCTTTCGGAAGTGTTTCCGATTAATTCCACCTCCACAAAGGGGCTTACAATCCCCCGTCCTGATTTTGACAAATGTCTAGCTCCCAAAATGGTTAATGAGATGATTATGGGTTCAGACGGCGCTCCGAGGGCAAACTCCTCCTCACTTGTTTTGAACATAAATTCTGGTCGGAGGATATAGCCGCATCCTCCATTCTGTCTGAATTTCCCTTGGTTGAGTTGCATGGGCTTGTCTGGTGTCTGATAGTTGAGAGATACCATTTGACAGCCAGCATTCCAGAGGGGAACTGGGTTGTAATTTGAGGAATCCAACCTTTGCCCTTTTGGATATACTCGACTTAGCTGCACTTGATGGTGATGTAGGAAGAAGGGTCGATCCGGCCCACACATTTGTTTTTCGGCTGCCGTTTCCGGAAATGAATACATTTCATAGAAAACTTTCCCTTTGCTTCTAACCCTTTCCAAATTAAATTTGTTTACGCTGCAACAGTATACAATGAGGCTGGAGAGTTCCTTTGCAATCCGACTCATCCTCTCGATCCGCTTGTTCTTGTTCTCCCTGTCGCTGGCACTTTGTGCCGTGTTTCGGATGTTTTCACACCATTCCCTTGCGTCACTCTCCAATTTCAAACCAAGCGTAATACATGGAGCAGATCCTCCAGCCGCGGCTCCACCGCTGCCATCAGTGAAAATTTTGATTACATAGGGCACGGAATCGCCAGGCGAGCTTTTGCTCAACTCTACATAAGCACCTAATGTCATTTCCACGGAGCCTTTTTGCAAAGAGCCGAGTGGCGTTTGTTCCTCGTCCTCCTCAGCATATTCGTCCGGCTCCAGCTCTTGGACGTAGTTTGCCGGAAACCATCCTTGAAGGAGTACTCCAGGACCGCCAAATTCATTTGATGTTAGAATGGTCCCTCTCCACCATCCCTCGTCTTCCTTAATTACATTTGAAATAATATCCCCCCTCATAAAATTCAGCTCATCTTGTCGCCTTGCCCTATAGTCATAGATAGCCCTGACTTTTAAATTGTTTCCCTCTGAACACAACATATTCGTATCTAGATAGTCGGTGTGGGTGTACACATCATCCTCCAAATTGCTAAAGTTGTTTCCCAGGGATTGTACAAAGTCTTCGTTGACGGGATGAGTCAGTCGGACCTTTTTGTAGAAGGGATATTTTTCATAATGACACATGAGGTCGGTTAAACTTTCAAATTTGTTAGCTCCAATCATAAATAGACGACCCTCTTCTTTGATAACGCAATGCTTGATTGCCTTCTGGAAACGGAAAGAAATAGCAAACCGGGCATCTTGGTGAGAAATGGCTCGGACAAGATAAGCCCCGTCGATAGGAACTTTACGAAGAAACTCTTCCGCCCCGTTACGGTCCAAATTTGCATGGAACCAAGGCTTCCCTTCATGACTCATTGGCTGGGGGACGGGTTCTCCCAGTTTAACATGGAATTCTAGGCCTTTAATCGGGTTAGATCTGTAGTGTGTAATTAGACTGTAGAGGCTGTCAAAAGTGAGAGAGTCTACCAAGTAGTACTTCACTTGACCCCATTCGTACTGGAAATGTAAAGAAACACATTAATCAGTATTGTGAGGTGAATAAAAACTCATCATACTTTAAACTGTATTATATATCATACTACATACCTTGGAATGAATGTGTGCGTGGTGGGTTCTCCCGGATCTCCAAAACGAAATGGTGAAATCTCCAACAAAATTTTCACTTTCCCTCACGAGAAAGCATCCTTCTCCAAGATGGGCTGCATACTGATGAATTAGTTCGTTGGCTGCCGTCCTTCCTCCCTTCAACCTTCCATGAAACCATTTTTCAGAAAAATGGAGTTCCTCTTCATTCGTTTTCTTTTTTGCCAAAGCTGGATCGTTATTCTGGGGATCGTCATCCTCAGCAATTACAGAAGCGTCATCGCCAATGTCTTCGTCTGGAGTCATTTCGGTATACAGTAAATGCGTCCCAGTTAAGACAAAAAAGTGGGGAATCCATTCCAGGCCAGGGTCATCTTTGATATACATTACTCCATTTCTTATCGTATTGCTCAAATCCATTTCTTTGGATACCTCATCCGGCAGCCTGGCAGGAACTTCTTCGATGGCCCCATTCTCTGGTAGTTTTTTGTGCTTGAGGATAATTTTCCTTTTAAGCAGTTCGGGTGAGGGGAGCTGAGTCTCATTTTTGGTAATACTCTGACTTATCAACATGTCTCCAAATATTTCTTGAAACTTGTTGGCCATTTTACGTTGTTGCGGTAGGGTACAATGATCCTCCAAACTCAAGACGACTGGATAATCGGAGACGGCAAATGCGTGCTCTTTAATAGCTTTTAGCACGTCGACAAATTTTATCTTTGTGGTAAGCGTATGGCCATGAAATATGAAGGGGGTCCCATCAGGCCCGTCCCAACAGTCAAGCTCAACGCAACGGCATCCCTGCAACAAGCATCTTGTATATGCATCCACCGAAGATTCCGAGCTAAACTGGTCCCCAGTCAAGTACCTGTTTCAAATACAAATTAAATCGGTGTTGGGGCGGATCTTACATAAATTGCTTTCCCCTTTTAAAACTACTTCAGAAATTATTTTTACGTGTTATGCGATGAGGCTATCCAATAATGCGACAGTGGACGCGTCATGTCCTGGTTGACGAAAGAATTCCTTTGATCCCATATTTCATTTTGCTTAGAGTATAAATAATCCAGAAACTGTAAAATGAAAACAAAATTAGCAAATGTATGTAATTTTAATTGTATACTGAACAGGTTCTAAAGCATGTTTGTCAATTGTGCAAGGTTATTATGATTACCTCTGGAACGGTTAGCTCCGGCTGCTGTACATCCCTCAAAGGATCCTGAAGGTATTCTCTGATCACAGCACACACATCCACCACTTCCTCCTTCTGTTCAGTTTTAATGAAACTTTCGAATTCCAATGTACTCATCACATTCCTATCTGTGCAATACTTTTCAGCAAAATACTCATCAAACAGACTCCTGTCATACACCAACTGATCATGGAACAGGGCTGAGAAGTCATCAAACCCAATTTCCCCCGATTTCCTTGTGTCTACAGATTGGAACACATCCCTCAACTTGTTCGTCGACATTTTACAGTTGACCCGAGGCAAGAAGGATTTCAGTTCCTTAAGGGTGATATTACCCCTGGCGTTCTCCATAGCGTAAAACTCCTTCCGCAGCCACATATTCAACTGTAGGGGGTACGGGATTTTGGCCGTGTCAGCAATGAGGAAGCTCAGTCCCCGGATCCACATGTCACTCTCCTTCTCAGAGAGGGCCGCCACGGACAATGTCCTAAGCCTGAACTCGCAGCCATAAAAGACGACAAAGCATTTGGCAGCGTCATGTCGTTTATGGTCATCCGGCCAACGGTCAAAGTCCTTACTGGACTTTCCCGGCCTCACCAATTTAATCTCCCTGATGTCCACAGCCCCTTCAGTTGTGGAACGGGAGGTGAGTGAGCCCCCGCCTCCACTACTGTTGGTTCCATGGTGGGCGGAAGCATTCCCTCCCCCGCTTGCTCCCCCTGACACCCCTCCGGAGCCCACACTTCCAATACTACTTCGTGTATCCCCACCCCCGGAACGATGCCATATTATTTGTCTAGTTTCCCGGCGTATCGACAGCGTCCTCTTTTCGGGACGCTTTCTCAGGAAAAATTTTGTGACCACGGTGCCCCTCTCCAGTTGATTTATTATTTGCTCTAGTTCCGGTATAAAATTCATGGTGAAAGCGTCGCCTCCCCTTGCAAACTTTCATTTCATATTTCCGAATCTATATTTTAACAATGCACTTCGTTCATTGCGCCGCAGCTCATATCATGCCACCAACAATTGAGCTTTCACTCCCCTCCTCTACGTGACAACTTTGTTTTACGCTAGATGATAAAATCTAAGATTAAACAGAGGAGTACCCACGTCATCATCGCATCTGCAATTTTTTATTTCTTTCTCTCGCGCAAGTATAGTTTCTAGTTCGGAGGTATTGTTATACCTTTGGATGAACTAATCCTCGGAAGAATCAAATGATATCAATCTAGATTTTCTAATGAGAATTCAACCAACTTGTTCCATTGCTCCCAATCAACATCATCATCGCCAACGTCCACTTGTGCTCTCGTCGAGAGAAGACAGGCAGAGGGAAAGGCAACAACATTATCAGCAAAGTCAAAAATTGAATGTGTGGCTAAACTGTAGCCTTTCGAATGGATAGAGATGAGTATGAGTCAAGTCAAAAGCGGATATAACATGGATTCATCCATGCAAATACATACATACGAAATACGTGGGCCTTTGCAGATGTGAAAAATTTCTTCATTATAGGACAATGCTAACTTTTATATATCTTTATAACATATATAATTGAGAAAGGGTTGAAGTATGAAGTTTTGGGGGCATATATTAAGCAGCTGCTCTTTTTTCACTAAGTAAGCCTATTCGAAAATGAAATAGGCATAAATATAATGGATATACCTAGTCTTGTGAAGAAGGATATTATCCAAAAGCCGAGCAAACCGAAAAGTGAATGATCATCATCATAACCTTATCATAACCTTATTGAATGGATATTTGGTACCCAAGAGCAGTTTCTCCATATGCTCTCCAAAGTACATCATCATCACTATTTCTGCTCTACAATGTACATTTCTTCATATAGGTATAGAGAGAGAGAGTGGAATAAGAGTTTCGGGCTTTATTTAACTTTATGCATCCGTCTTACAATATTGTAATGTACAACCATGATCCATGTCATTCGTTCATATTAACTTTTATGATTATGATGTACATTCCCTTCAGTTTATGCCATTGTATATTTAAACTATATATCTATTGTGCATTTTAATATCCAACTCCCATTACAATTGCATTGTAATGGCCATGCATAAAGTAAAAGTGAAGAAGATGATGATGCAGATAAATTGAGATGTACGGATAAACGATGTGTATTGCCTGCTAAAAGTGCTAAATGAACTGAGCTAGAAAAGATCGGAGAGGACAAAAAGTTTTCTTACGAAAGAACGCGTAAGGAAAGGAAATGCAAACTTCTCATCTCATGTACATAGTATTCTGCTGAAGTGACATGAAATTAAATACAGCAAAATCTCAAAATGCCAAAATGATTATTATATTCTTTTCCTTTCTTACAGAAAATGGTTATTGGAATGACATTGCCCCTGCTCTGCTCGACAGGAAATGGGAATCCAGGAGATCGAAACTGACGCTGCATAAACATGAATCTGTTTAATAAGGGTTTTTGCGAACAAGATGGGCACATCTATTTAGAACCTAATACATAATATTATTATGCTTTTCCAAATTCATGATTGCAATGCAAGCTTAGCGGATGCAGATAATATTTTTCAGAGATCACTCCATTAACATGGCACTTGAAAGGTAACGTGCTACACATTCACCAGAGCAGACGACACACGCCATCCTCCGTTCCTGCTCA
>JAQIXQ010000405.1:0-31027 GCA_034700485.1 Pseudosinella alba
TGCTGGGGTGGATGAAGCAACGTGATGGTTCCCCCTCCGCCCGCAGAAGTGATGATAACCACCCATAATTCCGTACAATTGACTAAAACAAGCTCCCCAGTCCACATATTAAAATGTTTACAAAAGGAGCAACAAAATGACTTTTACTATGCTATAATAATACCTACTAAAGCTATATGGCTATATGTTATCCAAATGTTCGCCAACAGTGAACTTTTCCTTGTCATACGCCATGATAATCTAATTTCCATATAATTTCTACAATTGTCAGCAACCATGAAATCGTTTAAAGCTAATAATAATATGCAGGAGAAAGAAGAGATTCATCCTGTAACAGAATTACAGAATCCGACTTTAGAGGAAGGATACCATTACCATTGCAGCATATCGTAAAATAGCTAAGCAGTCACAGTCACCCTCTAAATCCAAATCAAATCATCATCACCATCATCATCACATGCACGTCATGTCATTTTCCATGCATGGAAGAAAATCCTGGGCTGGGACGATGAGACGAGGGATCCAGAATCAGAATCAGCTCCAGAGCATCAACAAAGTTATCCTTCTGAACCTTAATATGAATGCATTATTAAAGGTTGTCCAACATTATATGATTTGATTTGACTTGACTTGACTTGTTTTATATAGACTAATATATAATAGGGAGAAGCATAAACTGAAGAGAAATATGTTTAGTTTGCCACTGCGACTGCGACTCTGCCACTTCAAGTGAGAAAAGATTTTCACTCTGTCAATCAAACTCAAAAGTTGCGTGTCAAACTAAAGTGGAAAGGGTCTCATGATAGCACTTTGTGCCAAAAAATAATGTGTGTGAAGCCCCTCCGCTATCTGTGTGTTCTTGGAATGATATGAGTTTCATGATGATGATGTTGATGGGAGACAAATAGGGGGAACTTGACAATCCAAAATAATTATTGCTACCCAAAATTCAGACCACAAATCCAACATTTTCAGGTCCAGAGGCTACATCTCCACATCATCATATTTAAATGAGGACAATTCATACGGACGTAAATTGTTGAGTGATGTTTGTTAAAAGCTTCGTTTATGCGATCCCATTGTAATGCGTAGAATTGTAATAGTAAACTAAATAGTTACATATTATTATGATCTCAAAGTTGTGTTATGATATGATACGATAATCAAAATGAGAATATGTGAATTTTAGTTGACTCTGGAACAGGGAAATAAGTGACAGGAAAGCGAGCAGTATGGGGCCCTCATTTTGTTTTGGGTTGAAACTTATGAAATCTTATTTGAATTACAAAGGAGCCTTTGTCCCAAATGGAAATGTCATGTAAGGAATATAATAATATCACTTTCCGATTCGACTCATCAGAATAGCGAAGCTCACAATTTTCCGGGGAGGTATTATTTCTAACAATAAGTGAAAGACTGATTTGGTAAGTGATATAGAGGCCGTTTTAATAATGGCATATTTCTAACAATAAGCGAAAGACTGTGATTTGGAAAGTGATATAGAGGCCTTTTTTATAATTGCATAATTTATTTTTAAAGAAGAGTGCTTCATTTACTCCTCCCGAAATTGCGCCCCGTTTGGCCTCGTTGCTCACTAATTGAATTATAATATTCGCATTTCCATCATTAGGGAAAATGGAGAACTGTGGTTGGAGGCAGAATGAAATGAATAAACTAAATTGCTGAGTGAGCTTTCATAGAATAGTCATAATCGTAATTGTTGTGCCTTTAACTTGTAAGTAGTAAGTAAATAAACCATCTTCGGAAATACCTCTGAGAACATATAAGAACGTGCTTGCACGCAACGATTCCCCAATTATGGCTGGCAATTCTAATCATAATCAAGTCATCAAAGCGGAACGTAACATATCATGCCATTTTGGATTATGAAAATAAATGCTAACGATAAGTACTTATTCGTACAATGCTCGCAAAAATAAATAAAAGTTTGCAAAAACCTGGGCCTTATTCAACGGCTCCTTGTTGCGGTTTAAATTAATCATAACTCATTAGTCATGATATGATACACTCTACCCAGTAGTTGAAAATTTCAACTATTAAACTTATTTCAACTTGAACTAAGTTTAATAATGATAATGACAAAGAGCAAGCGTTAACAGACCTATCTTTATATAACACTCCAAGCAACTTCATTTTTTATTAAAGACGAGAGAGTTTGAGAAATGTCTCACTTTGCCCCGACTAGATCCCGAATTTTACTAGGTTAATTTTACTCTTGAGAATTATTAATGATTTAAATGCTTCAGCTACTTTCACTAATGTAAAGTGTGGAAAACTAGCAAAAACGCAGATTCTCAATGTCATTTCATTGCTGGATCTAATTTGGGATGGGAGAAGTGCCCGAAGAGGGTGGCTGACTCAACCAACTTTATGCTTGTTCTTTTGTGTGATGGCAAGGTTAGGGACTTTTGAGATACATAAAGTTTTATATGCTTTCAGTTCCATCCCAGGCAGGAAAAAGAGTATTGGATGCTTGGCACTTATTACCCGTCCAAATTCGAAGTTTCAATTGAATTTGAGATAGAGGAGACCCACACGCCAACCCCATTGCATAATATTCCGGATAAAGCACTTGATGTTTGCATTTACCTTTTTATTATTCTAGAAATATGGTAAATCCTTCAGTGAAAACAATCACCAACGGAAATTAGGCAGTTATAGCTAACAGCGTGAGTCAAGATTAGTTGCATGCAAATCATTACGACGAGGGCAATTGCCAACAAAATTCGGAGGTGTAACAAAGGAATCAGTAGCTAGCCACGCATTTCCTGCTCCTCATTAATGGTCTCATTTGCTTCCAAATGGAGTCAGGATTTTCAATGAAACCAGTAATTTCAATTATGACTCTTGCCTACCTATATACGTAATCCGTAATAACAAAGCGTGCAACTGACAAATGCCTCATGATATGGTATGAAAAAATCTGTAGCATTATATTATCCTCTCTCCCCCACCCCTCCTGCCCCGCATGAAATAACAGGTGAGTAAAAGTCTTTGGGGTAAAAAAATCTTCAGATGTCCATTCCTGCTCATAATACGTTTATTTAGAGTGGATTGTTTTCGAGTAAATTATAATGATGGGGCGGTCTCCACTCTCCACTCCAGAGAGGGACTAAATGATAATTGAAGGCAGCAAGGATTTTTTTCGGTAATTTCTTGGGCTTATCTTTTTGCCGGGATGAATTCTAATTCAAGTCAATGCTTCAAAAATATGGGCAGCTGCAACATATAGAAAGTTGAAAAAATGTGAATTATTTTTTCAATGTTTTAATGATTGCGTGACATTTAATGCAGATTTTTAGATTGGGCTCTCTCTGGAAGCCCAAGTTGTATGTATGAATAATATAATCATAATCATAATCACTTCCTTAGTACAGATCCATTATTGTCCTGGTCTCATTCATGGACTGGGAGACGCGTCATGTTACCCCTTGTTAAACGGCTAAACATGCATAGTCAAATAATTGTCTTTAAATTAACTACGTTTAAATGGAGAAGCCTTCAATTTGAAATCTGGCAAAAGTTGTATAATATTTTTTTGTGCCATGAATTGAATAAATGAGCAAAAAGCAAATTAAGACTTGAGCTGTTGGACTGTTGGATACTAAATGATTTTTCACGCTTTACTGCTTACATGGCCATGGAATATTTTTTTATTAGACAGTGACAAATAAGCAGTGCTTAAATTCTTCCAACAAAATTGAGGAGAGTGGTAAATAGGTTTCGAAACTAATTTTCAAACTCGCACGAATACTGTGACTATGATAGGCAATACGTGTGATTTAATGCATTTCTGCTGTGCTCTCGGGTAGAACGGTTTGGAATTAGAGTAAAATGCTTTCTATACGACATGTGTATATGTAGGAATGTCTCTTTAACGTTTCATCATCATCCCAAAATTAAATTTTGCTATATAATCATCCAGCATTTAGATCATATAACACATATTTACTTATGAACCACTTAAACCTAATTCGGACGATTCCTTGTAAATTGCTCCGAACGTTTAAAATGCGCCTCTTGTAATTTTGGCGGAGATGACATCCAGTTTGGGATATTGGAAATAGTGTGGTGGATGATAAGATGGGGATGATGAGATGAGCCACACGAATTATCGCTGACTGTTCCAATGCGCAACAGTTTTTTACGCTCATTGAACTCGATGTCAACACTTGAAAGCGACATTGAAAATCTGTTTTAATCAGCATTAAAATATTGGGGTTTTGTATTTCCCAATATACTGTAGATGGTTGGTTACGCCTTGCCAAGTTGAGAAATAGAGAAAGAGATCACGAGAAAGAAGTTAAATAAGAATCTGTTCTCCTTCCAAGGTAGAAGCATATTCGATGAAGATCAACTACTAAAGTGTGTGCTTTTTGCTTTATTGGGTGTATCATTTGACACGAGGTAATTTATCAGGGGCTGATATATTATTTTCCCGGATAGCTGGTCCTGGTCCCAACCACACCACCACCAGGAGATATACCATGCCAAGGGTATTCTTTGTGAAGAATGGGGATAAAAACAATTTCTCCAAGTATATTACACAAGTTGATAGATTCTTATCCGTTCAGGTTGGCTAGTTTGGTTTAGCGGAGGAGAAGAAGTGAGAATGGCGGAGAAATGAGGTCTCCATCACACTCCAGCAATATCATACTCAAATATAACTATAACTTGAGCTCCTGCTACTTTCTCAGTTGACTGAATTCCCTTTTTTCTCTGTATGATGTAGCTTTTCATTCCCATCTTCACTCTACTTACTCCATAATATTTTATAGTGTAGTGAAAGAAAGGAGAGGGGGATATGATATGATATGGTCTGGGGGAAAGGGAGGAAAAGGGAGAGAGTGAAATCACATATAGTTCCTCCAACTCCTCATCGTATCCGCATCACTTGGCCATAAAACAACAAAAAAATGTATAAACGATGAAAATCTCTCTGAACACTTTTCTATGTCTGCGGTTCCGCAAGTGTGAATTCCTTCTCGCCTTTCCGCTTGTCAGCGGAGAGAATGAAGAGAAGGGAAGGAGAGGGAGAAAACCACAATCTTCCGCTACGTTTGCAGTTAGATATAGTTAATTTTATACCAAGAATATAAGATATAAATGTCTCTTTAAGTATGTATGAGCTTATTTAAGTGTATCAGCCGAACTTCCTTTTTAGAAAAATACCTACTAAACGGAATAATTAAGTTCGAAAACAAATAAAGCATCTCTGCCGAGAATTCTAATTTCTAAATGCGGGAAATGAAATAGGTAATGAATGATTTAAATTAACTGGCAATAGACGGCTTTTAGAGATAATGGATAAGTTTTTTAGGAAGGTGGAAACAGCAAATGCTTATTTTTAAGAATGAAGGGAATCTCTTTATCAATTATAATTTTTATAATTTTTGTTGAGTGGAAATATCTAAGATGGCCATTAGCTTTAATTTTTATTCCTCATTTTCCTGGCGACAAGAATGATAATGATAGGGAGGAAGAGCACATAAAAACTTTATGGGGGAAATGGCGGAGGGAATATATAAGGAACTAACCGAAGGAAATGGGACAAGGATGTCATGAGACTGCTTGAAACTCCTCCAAAAGCTTCTCAGCAAGGGGCTGTGGCTCTTAATACTTTTCGCTATCTTGTACATATTCCGCAATCGGTTTTTATAAACCGTTGTGACTATATATCTGCCTCGCTCGCGTGTCTCTTTAATCGTCCGTGAAACTGTCATTTCAACTCATCAGCCCTTGTCTTCTGCTCCTAATTCATGAGCTCGTAAGTACCGATTTTTACGCCAAGCTGAAGGAGCAAATCGCAGCCAAACGACAATAATAATTAGCCATCGTATTAGCTATTTCTCTCATCGATATGTTCGCAGGCAGAAAAAAATGCAAGGGAAAAGGAGACGTTTAGTTTCTTAGCCTTGCTTGTCTTCCCAATTTAGTGGAGTCGGATAAAGTGTGAACGCCCATCTTACGACTAGTGTACATGTGTACAAATATGGTCTATGGCTTTGAGAGTTTTGAACACATTTTACATCAAGTTGTGCACTTTCACTTCATTGCCATTAGCGTACATTTGTACAAGGACGGAGATTACTGTTATTTCCAGGGATGAGTCGGTCGTTTTAGGGGGAAATTAACAGCAATTCCTTATGATTCATTTTGATTTATACATACGATTAGTGCTAATCGTAAGTAGAGAAAATTATGATTATGGGCAGCATCGTTTTATCAAACACAAGTTTCTTATTTCGGCTACAATGGAACGAGGAAGAATGAATTCGGAAGGTAGAAGTCTTGACTTGCCCCAGTATCTCGTCAACTTTGTGAAAAATTGAATTTATGAAGTTTCCCTTATTCTTGGTTGATTAGTATCTACCTACCTATATCTATTTCTCGTCAAATGCTAAAAACGTCTGCATTGACTCAGTCATACTTAACAAATGTTGCCATTTATGTTACTTACTGTTTAATAATAGCTGTTAGATATTATTATACAAATGATGACAAAAATACAATGGGAAATAATGGAATCCGTTTTTTGTGAATTATTTATACATGAAAGAGATTTAGGGGTTCTTAATCATTAATCATCGATCAAATGTCATGTCACTGGTCTTCCCATACTTCACTGGTCTGGTGAAATTGGCTCTTGGCTTTCTCTTCTCTGAATTACTATTGCTATATAATATCAGCCAACCATTCAGCCACTCACTAGATACTCTTCTCTCCACCAACTCAACTCCCATTCTCCTAGCTAATTGCTCCATTAGCAAAGTTCGCTCTCTCTTCCGGAAGTTTGACTTTGTTAAAAAGCTTATGCTAGATGAGTGCATACTTGTTATTAATATTAACCATTAATATCATCCGGAGACTGATTATGATCGGGATGATGACGATGCTGATGATGATATCCATA
Organism: Pseudosinella alba; assembly: GCA_034700485.1. Classification (NCBI taxonomy): domain Eukaryota; kingdom Metazoa; phylum Arthropoda; class Collembola; order Entomobryomorpha; family Entomobryidae; genus Pseudosinella; species Pseudosinella alba. The sequence continues at coordinate 6,935 of JAQIXQ010000405.1, forward strand.
ATGGAAATATCCGTACAATATGGCCATGGAGAATTCTTGCTGGTTTGACCATGTGGATGATTGTTCATACTTCACACAAAGGTTTATAATAAATCGAAGCTTTTTAGTTATGATGGACCTTTTCTGGACCAAAAGTATGATAGATACTTTGAAGCTGATCCAATTTACGGGCGAAGATTAATTAACTCCTACAAAGAAGCCACTTTCAGCGACAAAGCCAGACCCGAGCCACTTACTCTTCAAATCAGACCAGAGCATTTCCCTCCTGCAACCTACCCTGACTGGTCCGCAAACAAGCCAAAAGATTTGTAGTTAAGTGATCAGCTATTTTTCACTTTGATTTCAAGTCAATTTATTCGCTCCTTGTTGGCTTTGGCTTGTTAGGAAAGTTTTTTCCCTATCCTCCACCCCACCAACATGCATGAAACGAGGGAGCTGAGCTGAGCTCTAGTAATTGGGGGAAAGTGTTATCATAATAATAGGATTCTTCACTAAAGAGCCTTGTTTAACGCTTCATTTTCACTCTCTCTGAGCAATTACGTGTTGGAGCTCTTCTAACAAGACACGGACGGTAATAGATAGATGCTTATACATTTGCCACATTTTATTGCGTAATCGACCCATTGTTCTCTCCTAGTCCAGAGAAGGGTCAGGGGGCTGTCATGTGGACATGGATAAGTATATAGGTAGAAAGGTAATTATCCTGTCAACAATCGTTTAAGGATGCCGTTAAGTATATAGCATCAGCGCAGCGTAAGATGAAAAGCAATCAGCCGCATCATAATTCATCTTTTGTTTATTTACACAAGAAACCACACCATTATTAACTGGAGCAGGGAAAACAAACAAAGCTATACTTTGCCCCTTTTTAATACTATACTTGATGTCATCTTTCACTTTACGATTTCAATTTTTAGGTCAATTGACTTGAAAGACCATATAATTGAAAGCATATCTCTTTATTCTTCCTCGTTAAAAAGTATATTTTTTCACGAGAAATCAAATCACTCATTTCGATATTCCTTTGTTAACCCATCCGCCGTCAAGAATGGAAGCAAACAGACAAAAATGCCGGCCTGACATGGATAATTGTTATTTGGAGTAAATGAGTGAGAAATTAAAGTAAAAGTGTAGGTTTTCGGGCTTATTATTAACAAGGTGCATGGAGCACCTTGTTACCCTCTCATTTCATCATCAACTCATCACACCACCACCACCAAAAGTCGATATTATTTTGCGTTTGGGTATAGTGGAGGTTTTTCTTGGGTTGGGTTGTTGGGTATCTTCCTTGTAAATGAAGACATTTTTTACGTCCCACTCACATAGTGAAACTCATCATGTCTACTTCCAGTTGAAGAAATGGACAAGGTACACACATTTCCTTCGGTTCCAATTGAACAAGCCAAGTCGTATGAAACGAAAGGAAATTAACTCTCTCTGTCCAAACAGCTTCAACATGTTTTAAGCCATGTTATGCAATGTATTGTACCAGCCAATTCGACTGTAAACAAGAGATCAACCCATATGCTGTGTAAAATGTTCCGACTTTTCAATACAAAACAAGTCTTCTATTTAGCCACTTGGCTACTTGAATTGAATCGAACTCGTTTCACTTTCCTATGCCGCTCCATGTTCCTTTGCTTTGGTGCGGCTTTTCACACAGAGCCGAAACAGAAGTTTACAAAAATATGCCGACTGCAATCAGTAAAAAAGGTGAAGATGATGACGAGTTAAATACTATTACAACTAACAAGCACATACAAATACAACCGGATGGACAGATAAATTGTTTAGAGTCAGCTACTGGAAATGATTACTTTATTTACTATTATGATTGGCTTGTTAACTGGAAGGGGTAAGATGAAATGAGGACAGCCAAACAGTATAATTTGATAAATCATTCGGATGGCAATAGTAATCAGTCAGTAGTAAATAGATGATTTCATATATTTAAAAATTCTTCTCGCTCAAGTTGGGAAAGGGAATGTATCGTAAGCTGCTTGTGATACATCTTCATTTCACATTTTATTTTCATGCGCATCGTTACCTATTTTAAATAGCTTTATTAGATGAAAACAAGCGTGTCAATGACATGTAGATACTTCTATAGTATTTTTTTTGAAATTGTCCAATGAAATGAAGTTGTTCGGGCTGAAACAATTTCTCCCTTTGGCCGTTTACGCTAAAGTGACCGAGGAAAGATGTATAAAATGTTGATATTGATGAGTCATCCATATGGTCGGTTGACAGAAAAGCGTTTTATGGAAATGTGTGGTAATCTGGTATGCACTTCAGAGTTTCAGACTTAAATGTGAGGATACAAAACAAGCCGGAAGATTATTTTATGATTTGCTCACAGAAAGTAATAGAGCCGACGAATCTATTTTGGTGGTTGGTGTAATAGCCGGTGGCAATTGAGAAATGAGCAGCATCGCGTCGCATTGTGGGCTTCGGCTTACAAATTCTATTTTGTTGTTGGCTTTGATAGAATGACAAGTTAGATGACTCCTAAAAGCTAACTACATATTTGTATCGTAGATTTTACCAATCAAGGGCAAGCCAAGCCAGAAATATTCATATCCTGCCCTCATCATGAGAATAAATGTGGCAGCAAATTACCAATTACATGAAAATTACATTACCAAATGCTCCTCATTTCATTAGAAAGTCTGTCACAATCAACACCGAGTCGAGTCAAGCGTTTTATGCTTGATGATGATGTGATACTGGAATTGTAGCATGATATGAGTTTGACATGACTCACAGCATAGAAGTCAGTGATATCCCCCAATCCAAAATCCAAACTAAAGTGAAACAAAACGTGAAGAGAGACTTCATGTGTCACAGGCTGGAGAAAATTAAATTAAATACACATGAAAGTTAAAGCAATCTGTGTACATGAGATGAACAAAGTGTGGCTTTTCCTAATTTAACTAGCATCTCCTCGAATTAATTACTGGTTTAAAAATCTTCGCTCAGTATGAAAGCAATAACGCTTAAATGAGCCCTGACCCATAACCATTTTCCTAAAACGACGAGGAAAAAACTCTTTAAGACTTCAACAAAACATTTAATGACAATTTTATGCAATGATGAAGCTGACAAGCATAATATCCCCACTTTGATCCTCTCCACTGACAATTAACAGCCCGGAAAAGAATTGCGAAGAAATTACTCTACTTAAATTTTCTCATCTCTTTGAGCCAATTTATTAAACAAGGAAGAAATTAAGCCAAAGCCGAGTAAAAGTCCTTTAAAACTTATTGGGTTGTTTAAACTCACGAAGTGTGAAAGGAAATGACGATTATGATTGTATAATGCATACTTACTTGTTAATGTACTTAAAAACTTACTCATTCACATTCCCACTCTCTCCTCCTGCCGTAGATTTAAATGCGACAAATAAAAATATCATCCTGCTGACAATGAAAGCCGAACTTGCGGAGGGTGACAAGGGAACTTCATATAATAGTGGCTGGTTATGATGAGCAAAGTGCGGTACTTTTGTTGCTGGTAAAAGATTTCACCGACAATTCATTCCAAAATCGTTTCTTTTACCCCATTCTCATCTTCCTCCTGCATTGTATCTTTATAACAACCGCAAAGCCATTATCTTTCGCCGATCCGTCGTCGGTCCTTCTATTTGGACCCGGAGACTGGCTCTGACTCTGTCAATCCACTTTCAATATTTTTGGGAGGTTTCCTCTATTAGTTCCTGGTTCTGCTTCGGGTTTTCCGGTAGCTAATAGCTATAAACAGTGACATCATTGACATCATGGCATGTTTTACTTTGATACTGTCGCGTCATGTTAAGTTGGACAAAAATTGGGCATTCATCGGCTTACTCAACTGTTACCAACCAGCCCCAGTCAGAAGTCAGCTCAGTTAAATTCGGCATCAGTGTCAATTCAATATGCAGCAGTTAGTTAAGTAGTATGTATATGGGAAATGGTAACAGTTTCATATATTATTCCCGTTGTTGTGGTATGGTGGTGGGTTTATTGCTTGTTGGAGGGGTTATATTTTTGTGGCACATAATTCAGTAAATTAATTGCCGTGTCGGACGAGATCGCAGGCCATTATGAACTCTTATAGCTTGGTATTATGATGGTTGTTGTATGGAGGCTGAGAGGAGAGCTTCTGTCTGTTTTTGTCGGAATCTCATATTTCTTTACACTAGTTACCCATCCCCATCATCGTCATCGCCGTCGTCGGCGGAACGGGAGCAGGACTGATGAAACTGGAATATTATAAATACACAGCAAATAGAAATGTTATATTGGCATGATTTTGTATGGAGTAGTAGTCCCTTGATGCTTTAGAAAAGTCAGTCATTCACAATCATAATCAGACCATTATATGGCACTTTTGCTTGCGTAATACTTATGTTATGCGGTAATGTTAAGTAAAATATATATAACATCATGATGACAAAGTTACTTCATTGTACTTAAATACAATATAGCTATTAGAGTAGTTTTTCGGGGGATATGAAATGAAAGCACCCTATTTAGCTTTTACTTACTCTGATCTTGTAATCTGTCGTAATCTGCATTTATATACTTGCCAACAGAGAGACTGAGATATTCAAAGACATTCTGTCACCTTTGTCGCGTCTTTTGTCCAGCTCTAATTTAACTGCTTTTGTTACTTTTTTAAAAGGCAAGTGCTTGTTATAAGTTTTTTGAAAGTATTTCTTTTATACTTTGGTGAAAGAAATGAGCTTACAAGCTTCCAGGCCAGAGGCATACAGTAATGCTGTAGTTCGATATTGGGGCTACTTGAGACAGATTATGATGGAATGAGATAAAGTAAAACTCTCAAATTAACTTGGCAAATGTTAGCTTCCATGATAAATGTGATAAAATTAAAATGTTAACAGTTTATCGATAATCGATTGCATAACTAACTACACTACAAAGTAAGTCAAATGTAATGCATTAAAATGTTCATCCATCTAACCATCGCCATGTGTCAACCAAAAGTGTAGACTACTGTAATTGTAATGACTCGCTCGTGAACGTGACCCCTGCTGGGTGTTTGGAAACATTACGCAACATTTTCTTTAGGGTATTTTTGACTCTGATCCTGACTTGATGTAGAGGGTTCAACAAAACAGATTGGTTTTGTTTGGGTGCTGTTCTATACTCAATCTCCTTTTCCACCAGAATTCTGCCTTTCATTGTCATAAAAAGAAGGAGTATCCCACAAGAGAAAGAGAACTTTACTGACCCCGAAGCTATCAATTACACACATACAAAAAAAAACTCAAATAATAAAATTCTACCAACATGAATGAATTTTAGGATTTATCATAGAAAACAAGAATATATTGAAATTGGACAAAAAGGCAAATGAATGAGGAGAGCACCCATTTTATAAACCTAATTTGTTGTTGGCATCATATCGTCAGGTGCTAAGAATTGGAATCAGGAGGAGGGCCTTTTATATATCCTTTCATTCTGCAAGTAGGGTTTCACGCATTCAAAATCTGACAAAAATTTCAATATCGCACATATTCCTGTAGAATAGCATAATTAAATTTTTCCTTATACATATAATTCATTTTACCTATTCCTATTTGAATACGAGCCATTTATGGCCGAGGAAAATCAGTAATTTTCTATTAGAAAAAAGGCAAACAAATTATGCGGTTGGATGACCTTTCCTCACCATCTCTTTCAACAAAATAGTTTCGTCTTTGATAAAAGCGGAAGCATTATTTTCGGTTGACTTTCTACCTTTTATAGAACCATTTTCAATTTTCATTGACTAGGATTCTGCTCCGATCTTATCGTTTAAACCATTTCGTGATTTCGGTTCGATGAATGAATGAACGTAAACTCATATTTACTAGTTTGAAGAAAAATGCACCTACCTAAGTAACAATGAAAAAGTTTCACATTGGCTTGTTGGAATTTTCTTAAAATTCATTCATAAAAATGCTTCTGTAAAAAACTTTCTTACAAAATTCATTCAATTCTAGTTACGATATTTTTCTTTCAGATTTGACAACAATGTATGTGGAATGGAATAATATGATCTTGACTTAATGAAAGCTAATGAGGGCTAATGGTTGGTGTCATGTTCCTCATTCATTTCTCAAGTGGCTTTTCTTTCCCAGGAGAATAAGAAAAAGATTTGTCGGGAGTAAGAAAACGAGCCTATTCAATAATTCCACAATCAAAACTAATTTTCACCTAGAAGTGTTGAAGATAACAAAGGTTGGTAGGTACGCAGTACGATTCTTGAAAGTTTCGTAGAAAAAAAACCGGAAATGACCAAGAAATTGATTTTTCAACGTACTTGAACTCTTTGAATAGATAATTTGGCAGCAATGTTGAAAATGTTGAAGTATATGTTTTTGGAATAGCATTTAATAGCATAGTTTAACATAAAAATCTCAACGCGTCAATAAATCACCTACAGTATAGGCTGACTTACAACGAGACTCTCAATTTCATAAGGACGTATATGTATACCGTACTTAGCATAATGAAATAGCTGTTAATTTACAGCTACATGTTCAAAAGAAAGCAGAATTTGCTTCATAATCAATTCAAATGAATGATAAGCATTTTGCGTATCGCATACTTATCTGGCCCGATTGATTAGATATTGATTTCCATCATCATTATTATTACAAAATGAATTATTAGTATATTATTCGAAATCAATCACGAAAATTGCTTGAGCCCTTTTATTCTGCATTTATTTTCAACACCCGTCATTAAGCCCCTTATCATCATCAGCATACTAATCAAAACAACAAAATCGCAATTCACATTCCGGATTAGATTGCATGCACTTATTGTATCTACTTCTTATCCATCTCTTTCTATATGCTTCCGCACAATCGATTAGAAAATGTGTTGGATTCGATTGGATCAAATCAACTCCCTTTTCCTCTCCTCCCTCCCTCCCTCCAAAAAATCTCCTCAACTGCAAAGCAAAAGGAGCAACAGGAGCATTTATATTTATTGCATGAGATTAAACTAATTGTAAGAAAGGGGATAATCATAATTTCTATTCAATTTATCCTCATTGCTAATATGGGTGGAGGAAGCACAGATGACGGGAGATTGAGAAGGACAACAAAAACGCAGGGCCCAAAAAGAGCAAAGCTTCAATTCAATTTGAAAAAGGTACACGCATGGCATGGAGTAGAGTCCTAATGACAGTCAAATCATATCACATCTCACATACATGCCCAAGAATTACATGGGTTCTTACTTACGATTATTAATGATTTACATGAAAGCAAAAAGAAAAGTTTAATGCATGTACATGTAGACATACGTAACAAAAGGGGCACTATTATCTAATGTATGACATCTTTAATGATTCTTCATTGAAAGCCAGGGGATCGATTCATCTCATTTCATTTGTGGAGGAAGGTGTTGCTCACTTTGCTCAACTCACCAAAGTCATATCTCGTGATGAATTGGAAAGCAATATTATTATATGCTCGTCCCTCTCTTTTCCCCTCCATTTTTTTGCCAACATTAGTGATTCTTGTAATTGTAATGGATTTGGATTTTAATAATTCAATTGTAGCAAATAGATGTAAATATATTATGCATAATATAATCAAAACATGATCTATCTTTGTACTTTCAGTACATATCACATCACACATATGAAAAGTTTTATTTAATGCGTTTCCCTTTTGTCAGCCCTTTTCATTGGGTGAGTGTCAAAGAACCTTTTTTTTTTCTTTAGTTGGCTTGGCTTATTCCATTCTGGACTTATTCATGCGTCTCATTCTTTCAATTTACCAATTCAATGGTGAAGTTAAATAGGAATGATAATGATAAAAAAGGCAAAGTGGGAGGTTATTACAGAGCCTCTGTAATGCAATAGGTGTATTTACATGCATGGAGCATAATATAAAAAGCTTGGTTGGGCATGCCTAAATTTCACCTTTTCAATTTGGATTCTGATTCAGGTTCATTGTCATCAGTAGGGAAAACGTCCCTTGCTTGTCAATATCAATGCAACTGGCTACATACAGAGAGAGAAGGATACAACTACATATATACAACAACAGCCACTTTAAACTTTACAAATCGCTTACTGTAAATATGTATATATTAAGGTTTAATCCCAAAATAAAAAAGGACTCCGTATAATTTGACTTCATTCATTTGGAGCTAAACAGCCATTACCGTGTGGTACATTGCGGTATAATCTGTAGTGCTTATCTTGCATAAGGCTCCAATAGTCCAATAGGAACAAAATTCGATTGGGCCAAAGATAAGAGTATGAATTAGGATAATTGGTATATCTATTGGCCAAAGCAGATAATACACTATGGCCCAATATTACAGTTAACATCCCAGTTAAGTTTTGAAATTCTATTAATCTAATCAAATTGTAGTTCTTTGTAGCTAATAAATTCTCGGTTACTGAATTATCGAATCTCATGCATACATTTTTGTTTTTAAAGTTTCCGAATGAACCTATACTGAAAATCTTCCTTGACTTTGCAGACAACTTCTTCGTTCTGATATCATATTCATAATACTGCATGGCATGATTGCGTGTTTTTTTCAAGGATTGGCAACAACACTGCTTTTACTACAAGGAAGTGCGATAGCGGGTTCAAATTTCCACTTCACGTTTATATTCTCCACTGCATAATAATATCCCCAATATAAGAAAGGGAGGGAAGGGCTCCCTCAGTTTTATGTTCTCAATTTGTTGCATGTAGCTAGGAACAGTTTTATAATAAATGATGCATGTTGTTGTGATCCCCTGATAAGTATTTCCATTTCTTGTATGATGAATCTGTTAAATGATCCGTGTGCAAATTAGCCTTTTTAATTTTACTAATGGGATTTACTATGATTGTGTTTACCTGAAGGAAGATGAATGAGAGGAATGGACAAAGCCAAAAAATGGCAATGAAGCAGGCAGATGTCTTTTTACCTTTTTAATTAAATGTGCACTGAACACTGAATACTATGCAGGAGCATTGAATATCAATATGAATGAATGCAAACAGCAATGATCCAACAAAAACATTTTTCTTTCAGGATAGCACAACATGAGCTTAAATGTAAATATGGTCGAATGAATTTATAAATTTATACTTTTTCTGTTCCCTCTCTATTGTGCATGGGATGGATCACAGTGATAGTTTGATCAAGCGAAACAAATTTTTTAAGTGTCAAGATCGAATTGAATTCAATAACAAAAATCCCCACAAAGAAAAGGTAAATGACACGCTTAATCCTATTACAACAAACTTGTAATCCTTGCTCCGTATTGAAATATTGGATATCTGTACAATTGCCTGCGAGGCAATGAACGGAGAAAATTGAGAACCCGCATGAACCACACACGAACTTTTCAATATTATCCATGTATGCATTTCTCAGTGTGCTTGACATTCATCAATTGGGACTACAATTATAATTCTTTGAGTATAAATTAATTATTTAAATCAAGAATTTTCCCATGAACTGCAAGCAAATACCATCATTTTTTTTATTGCGTCAGTTTTTTTAGGGAAATTAAAGGAAATACTTTTTTTTAAATCCAGGTTTTTTAAAAAGAAAAATTATATTAAATTCCGGAAACTTTCTATAAATTATCCAAACTTGTCAACAAAATCGGAAATTGGAACAATTTTTCCTTTCATATTCTTGTTTTGGTGACATTTTTAGAAAGTGAGTCGTGCATCGTCTCCTGAATGAATAACCGGATCTTTTTGTTTATGCATGAAACTAATTGGTTAGCACATAAAACGGGGGGGAAATAAGTGTGAATGCGATGAGAGAACATTTGGGATGGTCCAGCTTTTGCTTTCATCTCAACCTAAACTGTCATGTTGATCCAAAATTAAACACGCACACATGTGGATGTGGATCTTTTTAAGGGTCCCATAATGAGATGAGGATGACATAGGATCTCCCAATTCATTCTACTACTCTTACTCTGATTTCAATCTTCCTCTAAAATTAATATAAATCTTGTCCTTTGTTTTGTTTCATGTTGCTTTTGTTTATGCTTCGGAATTAAAAAGAGAATGTGGAAGGGAAAGGGTATCTCTGCGCCAATTATTACATGCTTTTCCCTGTCCATCCCTCCTGTTTGCTAACAGAGCAATGTGTATTAATTAAGGCAGAGTGTAATTTAATTAGTAGGGCTTTGCTCATAATGACACAGTTTTTAATTATTTCTTTTTACATTTTCTAATCAAGTCGCGTACATACGCAGGAGGGGCCAGGCCACCCCTTGATTTCTCATTCGGGGATATGATATTATTTGTTTTTAACACGAAGGAAAAGTAATTTTATGCTGGAAATTCCGGTTTTAAAAACATCCACTGTAAACTACTTGTGCATCATACCTAGGTATTTGAGATTAAATACGTACCCACAAACGACTGCATTAACATCAACAAATTATCATGTTTTTTCACAGTGCTGTTATCATTAAAGAAATTTTCTCTGTTGAAGAAATGGCCATTTTTAGATTTTGGATGTTTGTTGGATTTTAATTATGAAGAAATGAGTCATAATGATTATTCTCTTCTGAAATATTTGTCACTTTCTTCTTAATTTTAATTTTTCAGCCAGTACAATCACAGCAAGCAGTAAAGTAAATTTGTAAAGATGATTGTGTTCATTAAGTAATTTTTATCACCTTATGTGGTACTTAACTGTAAATTTGTACTCAGCATATACTGGTTCATTGTAATTTTAATCTTTTTCTTAATGTTATTGAGGTAAGATCCCAGGTGGCCCTTTGCCATTTTTCGACAATTTTTGTGGAAGAGAGAAGGTATTGCGTAACTCAGAAGTTTTGTTACTGATTAGACCAGGATAAAAGTGCTGAGCAAATACTGCTATCTGTATATCCCTTAGAAGAGTCCGTCATTAAAGATCACCCAATCAGTAAAGCTTTTAGCTTTCTCTTTCACCAAATCAACTTATGTATGTGACATTCAAGTCACGACATTCCATTTTGCTTCCTTCTACCCATTCAATACATGCACTGAAAGTTGGAGAGGACACATCGCGTACAGTTGCCCAACAGTTTATTGAAACTTACGCTAATTGGGAATGATTCATATGGGGCATTTGTGACTATTTATGCAAACAAATCACATCACTCTTCATTGTGTTTAATATTTTCATGTTTTAAAATCAAATTATGCATCATGTATTGTCCATCATAATTACTTTTAAAACAAATTCCTCAAGCATGGACCGTGTGGGTAACAAAAGAGAGGAAAGGGTGAATATATCCAGGTACTACACATTAGATTCCATCCATGTGGACATGCATGAGCGGAAGGGTGCTTTTAATTAAAATGTTTTTTTGATTGTGCATTTTACACAATTCGTGCATAATGTCTGTACTAAAGTAGTTGCATGCTTATTTATTTACGATGTGAAATAATTGCGTGACGCTTTGGCAGCTGCTTACTCCAAAATTGCATGCCAATGCCATCGGATATCACAGTGTATCATATCTAATACTAATATCACAGCCTAGTCTTTAATTTACATTGAATTGAAGTACATCAAATAAAAATCGTATTAAATGGATGGGGTTCGGAATCGAAAAATTAAAGAAAAGTCTGTAGTATGTAAATATTTTCATATTATGATGATGATGCCCAGAAATCCTAAATCCTAACTGCATCTCCCCAAACGACACTTCCGATTTTAAGCTTTATAAAAACTACCAATTACAAATTGCTCCTAAAGGTGTAATACGTATTTTTTTAAACGTCAGTCTTTAAAAACGTAAGACCAATAAAAAGGTGAAGGCTTGAAGATCGACTATAGGCAGGGGCATAATTTACTCGTGTTGAACATAATTTATGAGGCAAACGTAGAATCTACATTGGCATTTCCGGATCTCATGCAAGCAATATTGGACTGTTTCGGACCTGGGACCATAAAAATTGACATTTTTATAGGATAATTGGACATCCGTTTCAATTCGAGGAACTCACATGGAAGTCAGCATAACCGCGTCTCCCCGTTTTACACGCACATCAACTAACTCAAGCATAAATAAAGGGACAGGTGAGGGGTGCAGCTTTGTGTGACTATTTCTGTCTGATAACTGCTAATATAATAAAACAGGAATGAAATGTTAATATGCTGATTTTTCTCCTACTCTGGTGGGAAAATGTCTGCTAAAAAGAGCAATCTACGCGAACGAAAACAATCACAAAGAGTAAAATTGAATGACAAAAAAAATCCTAATTTTTAATAAACAAAAATCTAAATTGGTCCAGAATAAATCTCATTAGTATTGTGGCATTACGCAATTCATGATATCATTTTTTAAATTAACGTTTATAAATTATCATACAATTTCTGGTTTGAAGCCTACAAACACGAACGGCATGTATTCCAAGTTACCTTTTTTGCCTAATCAATCAGCATTGGAATTACATCTTGTCTAAAAGCTGTTCTTAAAGTGTGCTACCGCTGCCAAATTCCTTTTTCCTTTTGACACCGACAAGCCAATCTCATAATGACTTTATATTACAAATATAGCACTTAAGAAGATAGATTTGTAATGAATGAGGATTATGCGATCCCAATCATCAGATCGGGATAAACGCTGTTTTGGAGAAGCATTAGACATTAACAAGCATATCTTTAAAACATGGTTAATAATGCTCATGCACTTACTTGGGGTAACACTATGGAAAGGAATAATGTGAAATGGGAATAGAAACAGAGTGAAAAGACAGAATTCTCCACATTCAGAATGTATGCATGTAATATTATGTATGGATGTACCTATGCGAGACGGTCCGGCCTGATAAAAAGACTGACAGAGAAAAGAGTGAGCATGAAGGAAGCAAGCGGGGAGAGAAATAATAGAAGGGACAAGTTGAATGGATATTTGATTGGGAGAAGGGGAATTTGGAGGAGTCACCCTTTTGTTGAATCACTCCCGGGGGCTGAGCTCATCATCAGATATTATACTTCTGGATTATCCAACTCATCCCGTCAGTTCGCTGTTGCTGCTTGCATCATTCAGATCTCTCTCCTCGGTTCCCGTGTAAGTTTGATATTAGATATGTGTCTCAGCTTTAACCGAATAAAGCTTGTGAAATGTGAAAGCAAATGGTATTCATTGAATTAAGTAATAGTCTGTATCTTAACTGAATTGTAACTGAAATGACTGTAATAACAAGTGACAGATAAACACGTTGTGAAAGTCTATGAGTTAGCCAAACGAAAGTGCGAGAAAGTTAATTTTTAAATCTTCTCTGCAATTTGGTGAATATGTAAAGCCATCTCATTTTGGCTCTCTAATCACCAGGAACATTTTACTACAGAAGTAATTGCAATTAAAGCATGACTACAAGAGGTAGTTAGTTAATGGAAATTTGTGAAGTTACTACTTTGTCAAAAAGTTATCTCTGGTCTCAGAAAAATTACTTGCCCAATGCGGAAAGTGAAAAATAGCGGAGACATGGACACAATGGAGCCCCCATCGTCATTAAAATTTTCGAATTTTTCCATCGATGCACTAATTTCTCCCCGAAATTTCTCCAGCCTCTCCCCATTCCTCAACTTGAGCCCATGGATATTCCCCATGTCCAATGGGATCGGAAGTTTGGGGAGTCATTCAGCTTTCTCCCCGTATGCAGGTCTCACTTCGCCCCATTTACCCTTACCCGGTGGTGGAGCTCCTGGTGAAAGTGGCCATAGTCCCTTTGCGCATCATCACCATGCACTGGCTGCTGCAGCAGCCGCGGCCGCTGCGACAAATGGTGGTGTTGGTGGCACCCTCCCGGTACCTACAGTTCCTGAAGACTTAACCCTAAGCAGATTTAGCAGTGGGACTGGAAGTTTATTCAGTAAATCCTTCAATGTACAAGACTATCTCGCAAAAACCAACCAGTTTCTGAACAGTGCTATGTCAGCATCATTGAATCCCCTTCATAATGGTCACGAGGGTCAAGCATGCTCTGACAGTGTAAGTGGGGGTTCCGGTGAATTGTCCCCGTCCTCCTCGTCAACAACCAGAATGCCAAAGTCCTCGTCTCCCGGCAGCATCGGTGGGAATAATAGTGACGAGAATGTGAATATCAAATCATCCTCGGCCCTTTTCAGTCACCATCATCATCTTCATCAGCATATTTCACCCCTTGACTCCAACTCTCCGGCGCATCATCCGCATCCGTTCTTCGCTCATCACTTTCATAACAATTTGTCGGGAGGAGGGTCTGCAGCTGGGCTACAGCTAAGTTCACCTGGTAGCAGTAGTCAGAGCCATCCTGGTGCCCCGGATTCTCCACCGAATACTCCGGGAGGCTCACCGTTAAGTGGGAAATGTCACAGTTATACTGCGGAAAGCCCGATTCCCCTCTCAGGTTATTACTTATTTATATCAAATTAATACTAATGTAATGTGTATTCATATCTAAAGCATGACTGAGGAGATTATATAATGAATTTGATCTTGTCTGAACAGAATCCGACACGGAAGAATCGGAAGATGTATGTGATTCACAATCAATCTCAGAAGGTGGGAGTGGTCCCAAAGACATTAATGGGAATACGCCAGCCGGAAATGGGGGGAGAAGTGGAACACCTGGAGGAAACCCATGCATCGGGAAGACGAGGCGACGACGGACGGCTTTCACCAGCGAGCAGCTATTGGAATTAGAGCGAGAGTTTCATGCAAAGAAATACTTGAGTCTGACGGAGCGCTCGGAAATTGCCAGGACTTTGAAGCTGAGTGAAGTACAAGTTAAAATATGGTTCCAGAATAGGAGGGCCAAGTGGAAGAGAGTTAAAGCTGGGGGTGAGTATTTGCATAGTTGCAAGAATGCCAAATTTTAAGAAGCATGAGTACAATAAAACTAATAATTATCGTTATTTTCGTTTATTTATTAAAACTAATTAATTATTTTTATATCTAGGAATGAATGGAGTAACTAGGTCAAGTGGCTCCAACAACAGCGCAGCATCCGGGGGTGGGATTGGCAGCTCAATGGGAGGGAATGGAAGGATTGTCGTTCCTATACCGGTTCATGTCAACCGTTTCGCAGTGAGAACGCAGCATCAACAACTTGAGAAGAGTGTTCAGCATATTTACCCCTCTCCAACAGCCCCCGGTCCCGGTACGCACAGTAGCAGGGGAAGCACATCGTCGTTATTTTAAGGGAATTCAAAGCATATTTTACTTTATGCAATATTTAAAGTGAAAACAAATTCGAAATTTTGAAAGTCTATGTAATTAAATGCAAATACACGTGTATGTTTTAACCGTAATACTTATCTTCACGCAAACATTCCGCTCTCTATCTTGTTGTACTTAAGTTTCAGTTGTAATGTACAGCTAAATATTTATATGTAATTGCAGTTTAGCTTTACTTTGTCTCAAAATAAATTACATTTACCTTAACATAATATATTCAGAAAATATACATTGAATACTGCTTAATTATTAATTATGTATCATTCATTACCGCGCGAGCAATTTACTTGATTGCTCCGTTGCTTAATTCATTGTCCATTAAATTTTCAGGATATTAGATAGCAAACATGGATATGGATATCAGTACACCCAACATCTAGAGCTAAAATGCTCATTCTGCCACTAAATGCTAAATACCCATCACAATTACGAAAAATATTAATTAAATATTTACCATTTACCACACTTCGGCTTTACCCCTTCGTTCGGGTGTTATGCTGAACCAAGCCTGAACACCCACAAAACTGTTTTACATAAAGGGAAACCGAGAGTGTGGGCGGGGTGGACAGGCAAGGGAATACGGAGTGGGATGTTTTTCTCTGGTATAGTGGTAGATAAATACTGTGTGGTGATACCACTCATTTTGATTGCGATTTTCCCATATCGCAGTTGGCATCATGAAAGTGAGCAATCCATTTCAGTTTAAGGGGGTTACATGATCTTATTCTTAGGTTTGGAACACTTAAGCTCAAATATGAAACGCCTGTAGCATTACGTACTAAAATGATTGAATATTTCTTTAAAAATGATGAGTTCTTCGTCTTAATAAAATAGGCTTGCAAGATATAAAATTGTAAAGGGTACTTTATCAAATATGTAGGCGTCTTGTATATCCCTAGTCAATTTCCAAAGCATAAGTGCGTCATTTTTATTGACTAATTTGTACAGAATAAATAGGTAATTCTCATTATGAATTCAAGTCTCCATATAAGTAGGAAGATATCGACACTGCTTTTCCACTGTTAAAAAATTTCCCACGATCTTCCCCTTCCAGTAGCTCTATTTACATTGACTTGACATGCATATGAAACATCGACAAAAAATATTTTCGCCCATCTGAACCTCATTTTCAGTGAAGCACATAATTTGATTGGGATCCTCGTTCACTGCCCTACTTCTAAATTACATTTTTTGCTATTGATATATTATCGAGAATTGAATTCTGCTTGCTACTTAAACTGACTGATTGTGACTGATACGCATTTTACTCACTCTCTTCAGCTCCTCAATAATTGGGAAACCTTTCAACAACAGGCTCATTCATGAACTAATTTAGTGAATAATGCATAACAAGAGTAGTGTAGCGCAAGCTATATGTACATCGTCACCACCACCAGCCAGCTCCCATTTCAAATTATAATTTTCTACAAATTACGTACAACTGTGAACTGTGGGACTGTCGACAAGAGCGCTGGTTTGGCTTACCAAATACATCCTCCGATCCCGGTGCACACACGGGCAAGTCAACTGACATGCACGTGTCCCAATTTTTAGCTATAAGCTCCCTCGAATTTGAATCCGTGGAAAACGGAGCGATATTTTGGACAAAGTTGTTGAGAGAATATAGCCAGCCATATAATTTGAACAGGATATTTTAGAACGTTATCTTGCAGTTCATAGCACATATATATGTTTATGTTGGTATCTCCCGGTTGACTTAAATGTTTGCCGTTGGTTGGGTTGATCCGGTTTCTAGATCTGATGATGATGGACCATAAAATTAAAAAATCAACGATGCGACCGGCGATCCCGTTATGATTTGGATTGGTTCTTCCAATCCCAAGTCCTCATCGTCAGTCATCATCATCACCGCCATATCATCGTAAACTGAAATCTTTAGAGTAATTACGATCAAGTGCTTCCTTGTCACTGGGTTTTAAAGTGAGTCAAAAGCATATTATCATTATTATCCTCACGTTGCAATCGCGGAGAGAATTCTCACCCTCCTCATTCCACACAAATTCATCCTTATGGTATATATAGGTATATAAAGTCCATATACAATTTCCACAATGATGTTGTTGATGGAAAGGGTGAAGCCAGCTAATTCACAAAGAGTTTGGACAAAAGTATGACAATTCGGTTATCAACAGTATACCTACATTTGCATGGAATAATATTAACTAACTGTACTAAATCAACGAATGCATAATTACATGAGGAGGAGCAAGCAACAAAAGATTCTTGGATGCATCAGTATGAAATTTCTGAATATCGGGCATATAAAACTGACTTTAACATAATATGCGAGGAGAAACTTTCTGAATTATCTACATACTGATTACTTATGGTAATCTAATTGTCCAAACTATCTTATACTACACCAGCTTCAAGATCCACATTTGACAGATTGCTGAATTGATGCTCTCGTAAATACCGCTGTCTATCTAATTGTTGTCGCACAGTTAGCTTACTGTTAGGTACCTATATTTAAAGTCCTGAGTTTTTTACTAATTGTATTCAATATAAGTCCTCCATAAATTACCCACTTAAAGTGAAATAATAAAAAGGGTTCATAATCATTCTTTGCCCTTTGTCTCCTCACCCCTTTACCAAGCCCAGTTCAATATTACTACGGGAGTCCCTTCCAACAATAACCCCTTCAGTTTCTCAGTGCATTATTAATCAGACTTGGATGGTTTCACATTGTCAATATGTATAGTGAATACACATTTACATCAGTTGAACAAACAAAAGTACATATACACATTTAGCAAACAATTGAATCCATTACAAATAAAATAATAAAAATATAATAAGCAACGACGTTCCCAAGGACGGACTTCCAACTTCCAACCAGATCCACAGTACAAAGCCCTGACTGGAGGTTGATTGTTTACCAGTTCCCTTTATTGGTGTACATCGCTCGTATTTGTATGCATTCGTATGAATTCTTTTATTTTTATTATTTAAAATCATAATAATTGTCATTGTGCTTCAGGTTAGGCTGACGATGGTGATTATTCATGACCGATATGAGTTTATCGTAGTGACACATACAATAGAATTGATTCATTCATTACGCAATTGATCAGTTGATCAATGATCACATCCATCCCTATTACAATTACTCCGTTATGGACAAAAGTACGAAAGTCAACAAAAAAAAATACAATCTCCAATACATTATCATGGTCGAAACAATTAATATGTCTATAATTGGAAGCTGCGGGGTACCATTTATGACGTGTGCTTGATCTTTTTTATGTGACGATGATGATAAGAGCCGGGGCACGACCAGGGCTTTCAGTTTTAGAATCATGTCGATGATATTCCAGTAATTATCCGACCGAAATAGAATAACACCGAAAATCGTCATTCCTATTCCCAAATGCATGGCCGAAAATGCTTCGTAATATATTTTTAGTAAGAATCAGTTCTAATTTCTAAAGCATGCTCAATGATCAATTCCCGGTCCCCCTTCCCATCCCAATCCCAAGTACTGCATAATCTGGCTTTGACTTGGATTAAAACCACAGGAGCAACTCTGTGCCGGATGCACCCTTTTAGTTAAGTATATTTGGTTCCCTTCCCTCTTACTTGTCCTCATTATTCCATACCGGGTCCCAGTCCAAAAAAGCCAAAAATCCTAAAACTCTCTTGAGTGCTACACGCACACACACGCATCCTCCCGCTGATTCATTAAAATATGATCATGATTTAATTTTTCTCTCTCGTAATTTTTGAATGCTCATTGTATTGTATATCTCACTTGGGGTTCAGAAGAACCGTTCGAATTAAAAGGAAGTCAATCATTTTTGGAAAATTCTGCATTTCTGAATGAAGGATATCGTTTGTCGTTTATTGAATCAGGAGGGAAGTGGAATAAGTGTATTTATAAGCTTAATACCAAACGAGGATAACTTTTGAAGCCAACTTGAAGTGGCTGAATCACAGTGCTATGATAACCTATTGACTTATTAGAGAACCCGTGGGAAATTAATGGATATTGACATTGTACGATTTACTTTTTACACCCATCCTATTTGGTGTTTTAATTTCAGACCTCAATGGAAGTGGGAAAAATCAAACGGGAATATACGGATTTAATCCTAATCCTAATCGAAATTTTGTGATCAGAAAGCTGGACAGTCAGTTAGGCAGGATCTTAACTCTACGTTGAAAAATCCAATCTTCTAAGCTGCGATCTCACTCCTACGAAATATTTCAACTGCCATTTCGATTAGCTTTACAGAAAGGAGGTAATGTCGACTTTAAAAATCTGCTTTAAAAGTACATACTGGAAACCACTTCATCCCTACTATAGCAAGCTTAATATGATGGTGATGGTGGTGGTGATGGCCCAAGAGATGAAAGAACTCCTGTTTGAAAAGTGATGTTTGAATGGACAAGAAGAAGGCGTGTCCTTCACCCGGGAAGCATCATTAAAACTTGCAGACCTCAGCGAAGCCCCTCTTCCTGGCAACTCGGTCAATCTAATTTCATTGGTTTTTGTGAATGAGTTCACTCACTTTTTTTCCATATATTTCCACACTTTTATGGACATACTTGTAAGCTAAACGCTATGGCTATGCTAGTAAAACCTCTGTATTTTTTGTGGTATCCAGTTCAACTTGGGGTAAGTGATGTGGTCGAGGGAAAGTAAAAAAAAAGCCAATGTGAGCTTTAATGGACAGGAAGGGTCCACCAAATGACCGGGATCATACCATCAAATCTGGAACCGTTTTTGCCAAATAAAATTGTCATTTGTTTTTAAGAGCTGGGGGACCACTCGTCCAATTGTATTCATAAAAAATGGGGAAAGGAGGAAGGAAGGTGCCGTATATGTCGACATATGTATGTACCAAACCAACAATGCCCTTTGGTTTCATACTAGAATGGAAAGGCAGTTTTCAGAATAGAATGCCTAGTTGACTTTGGCTTTGGTGTATGGATTTTATAGTAGCAATTATTGAGGTTTAGAAAGAGTCTCCTTCTTTCTCCCAGTGGAGATCAATACGTTGACACTTTGACAGAGGTTTCATTATCAGGGAAATTGGTCTTGATGATGCCTACTCACAAGGGAGAATGCACTGTGACTGTGGAGAATGTGTCTTAATCAGCTATTGAACATTTAGGCTGTTTGATTCATTACATTAATCTTTGAAAAGTTTTTATTTTGGAGCATGTGTCCCAGAAAAGAAGCTATCTATGTACATGTCGCAGTCGCATGTATTAACGTTAGACTGATCAAATAAAATCAAAGTTGCTATTGCATAAAGTTAACCGTATCATATTTTTCTTCATTTTCAAAATACAAATTAAAAGGAATTAATTATAATCTTGATATATGTAATACATTGGCTAAATTAGTTATATTCATTGTAATTCTTATGGGAAACCCAAGCCAGAATTCATACCGTCTATTTTCCAAAGGAACTGTAAATGTAAGGTTTCTTACATTTGAGACTAGCTCGGCAACGACCCCTACGGAAAATGCTGTCGTACAGAGCGGTTTTGTCCTTGTCTGAGTATTTTGATCTCACGAGTCTCTTAAAGCCTTCAGAGATGTCGGGATCGGGAAGCTCATCCAAACTGATCTCGCCGTTACTCTCATCGTTCAGATCATCGGCTAAAATATATTTAGATTCAGTAAGCAATCACTAATCTCTAGCAACTATTAGGTAATACTGGTCAATTACTTTAACTGTAGTTTTTAAATTCTAAATAAAATGTTTTATGAACAGAACCTGGATTTTCGGAAGGAAGATTTCTTGATCCACGATACGCAATAGTATTTGCCGTTGAGAAGATAAAGGTAAAAATTACAAATATAACCAGCACACAGGAAATTTTTAAATGCCACATTGTTATTAAATTGTTAGTAATATAATTGAATTACTGTTAGATAACTATTCAAGATATGTGCAAAGATGATATGTCTGTTGGTCCCTCTGTAAATGCAATATCAATGACTTTGAAAAATCCTCTCGTTTTAAACACTGTTCATTGACCGCAATTACTTAAAATACAAAAATAGAGTTCTTTTATACGTCAGCTTGTGCAGTGGTTCATGACTAAGAAACTTGGTTTAAGGAAATTGACCGCAATTGGAGGACAGGAGGAGCATAGTTCGAATACACCAACACCGGATGTATTGTGTTGGTGTGCATTAGGTAACTCAGTATGGCTTTCTGAAAAGTAACCGAACTCACAAAATTAAAAACATCACAAAGTCAGTTCATTTAACAAATTAGCAATGCATATCAACTTTTATTTTTATCGTTTGAATAAGGTAAGGAATACATATGCAATTTAATTAACTCGATCATACAGAAAATGACGTACATGTGCTGAGTGAGTAGTTGCAAATATGCATATAAATTACTGCGACACCAAATTGTAAGTATTTTTCTATATTAAATTTATATAAAACATTATTTTTCAGCTGTACCGTCCTTCTTCACTGTCGGATTAATAATATTATGATAATTTGGTAAAATACGACTGAGAAAGTCAATCTGAAGAGTTTGGGCCTGGAAATAAAAAATATCGTACTGTACTTAAACAGTTAACTTTTAAGGTATATAAGTGCACATTAGTAATTGCAATTAGTATATTATAATGATAAGGACATACGGAAGGTCTTTCCCCAGCAATGCGATGTTTCAATGGGACACCATAGAATACTGAATTATCCGCTACAGCCTGATCAGGAGTTACTTTTGTCCCAGCACCAAAAACGCATCCATTTCCAATGCTCACTTGATCGCCAACAATGCCTGCAAATCATACAGAGTGGACAAAGGTTCAAATAAGTTATCTTTCATGGTTGCAGTTCATTGATAAATATATAGTAAGTGCATAGTACAACATGCCACAAAAAATCAATAAACATTAACTTACATTTAGTTTCGAAAATATTATGATCTCCAATTCCCTTTGCCCTTACTACGGAGCCCACCTCGAAAACATTATTACTCCCAATGTACATTGGTTCGGAGGACCTACAAATAAACACACGTTAAATACGCTTACATGATACAAATGTATAAAGTGCAAATTTTATTATTAAAGCAAATTCTGCGTATTTGCCCAATACTTACTTATTCTCAATGAATGCCAGCTCCTCGATAATATTTGCATCTCCAATGATAATTGGGGCACCAATGGCATGAATCTTCGCACAGGGATGGACTACGGTTTTAGTACCAATTCGAACATCCCCTCTTATATCCGCTTCCACACAAACTACAGCACCGTGGGTTATTAGCAGATTTCTGGAAAAAATTAACGTTAGAACTGTACATTAGACAAGCATCCAGTTATTTAAAAAAAAAAATCATTGATTATAGATTTTAAGCAACATTTTCAAGTATGTAAATGCTTACGAGGTCATGACGATGATGCAAACCCTGTTCCAAAACGAACACTCCAGAGAAAATTATGGGACACGGGATTTTCTTCTCAGCTCCGTAAACGCAAGCACCTGTAAATAGCAAAAATAAAAGTTTGAGTATCTATTATAACATTTTATCTTGTTCGGAAATGTTTAATGGAAGACCTTTATGAGGTCAAAATATAAATGGACATGTTTTCATTTTCATGCAGCCTGTGGGCGCCTAATTTGTGACATAAGCGCCTATATAAATTAGGATCACTTTTCAAACACCCTCATAACAGGTAGGTCATCTC
Source organism: Pseudosinella alba (assembly GCA_034700485.1). Taxonomy (NCBI): domain Eukaryota; kingdom Metazoa; phylum Arthropoda; class Collembola; order Entomobryomorpha; family Entomobryidae; genus Pseudosinella; species Pseudosinella alba. The sequence continues at coordinate 29,822 of JAQIXQ010000405.1, forward strand.
GAAAATTCTCCTTTTTGGGACATAAAATTGGTTTTTTAAATATGCGATTCCGTCAAATCAGCCATAAGCCAGATTACAGGACAGGTATTTAAGTATTTTCGACATTACATGCAATGCAAGCCTCTACTGTACACTTTCCCCGTGAGAAACTTTCAGAAGGAACGCAGAAAAATGGTGCATGAATAAAATTCTAAAAACAATTCATCTGCCAACTAATCGCTCGTTCAGTATGCCACTTTTATTCCTATACAATAATTTCATCTGTCGTTTGTTATTCCACAGTTGAGTCCGTATTTAAACGCAGTGCCATAATCATAACAATAACCATAATAATAATACGAAAGAAAAAAACGCTCTCCCTTTCATGCATCCGAGCAGTTTGTGAGTAACTATTCAAGATTGTTTCCTGTATTTAGGAGCAGAAGATACAAGTTCGTTTTTCATGTCACGATATTAGAATGCATTTTAAACAGAGCAACAATGCAAGGGCTTTTTAAAACACGAATTTGGAATATGAAATGCATGAAATAATAGCGTCAAACTGAAAGCCGGATTAACAACCTGAACTACCTATGCACATATTTAAATGGAAACATATCCTTCATTTCTTCAATCTAAAAAGAAATGTTTAAGTGACAAGTAAAACCTGTGGAAATAGATATAGATCCGTTGCATAAAATTACAATTAAGTTTGCGAAGATGATGACTTCGGAAAACAAAACTCTCCAATACCTAAGTTTTTTTTTGTCAGTAGGGGTTTGTTGGCATACCTTATGCTAATTGTTTAAATGATACAGGTGAATGTCAATGATGATAAGTCATGCTATCCCAATGCCAGGAATGATTTGGTATCATCGCTGACGATGAGAGATACCCACGATTAACTTCAAACGAAGTACTTTGCCATAATTATCTAAAACAATGTTCATGCTATTCATGCCCATCGTGGCTTTTGATACTGGTTCGCATCTAATTTGAAATGTACCATGTTATGAATATGTTTTAAGTGAACAATGATTATGATGATGATGCATTCAAAAAAAGTTCTTGCTAGGTTTATGCACATGTCTATTACAACATTAACTTGGGAGAAGGTTAAAGAAAAGAAAATGCGAAAATGTTCGGGTTTATACAGTATGCCCAGTAATCATCTCCCTTGCCGACCCCTTTCGAGGTCTGTAACTTCACTTGTACAATAGCTAAAAT